>JAKWJA010002401.1:0-33297 GCA_027704765.1 Solanum habrochaites | reverse complement strand
AAGTCGATGATCGGGCTAAAACTGGTATGTTTTCATTTTTATTTTGACAACAATAAATTTTTAAAAGTGTTGTGAAAATGAAATGACAAAAAAATGTGATTTAAAGGTTTAGGCCTGTTGATGATAGTTTTAAGGAGTGGTAACCTGGTGTCGCGGTAACCAACCACTTATTATGGGATTCTATGAAGATTACCGAGAACCGGATAACGAAATCAAAAGAATTCACGCACTATTTTTTTTATAAAAAACACATCGAATGTTTACTAGCAATAAATGAAGGAAAAGGGTCCTGATATACCCCTCAACTTTGTCATTTGGCAGCTTGATATACCTCGTTATAAATTGGCTCATATAGTGCCCTTACCGTTAACAACGGCTCACATATACCCCCTAGCCGGTGTTCAAAATGCTCACATATACCCTTCATTTAAACGAAAGTTAAAAATTAGTTTTAACTTATATTTATTACTCTAATTTTTTTTAAAACTTTTATGGGTATATATGATTATGTCTATGGGCGGGGGGGGGGGGGGGGGGCTCTCAAAGTTAAGTATATTTTAATTTTTCATACTAAATTATTTTTTTACTTCTTTTATTATAATTATTTGAGTTTTCTTATTCTGTATATGGTTTTTTCTTTCATTCCTTAGTTTAAGAAAAAAAATTTAAATATTTATTGTGATCTATTGTAATTTAATTTCGTTTCGAAGAAAAAATTTGGTCCAGTTACAATAAGTATTCAAAATATTAGTGAACATACATAACTTTGATTATCACAATAATAATATAAATTAGTCATTGAAAAAAAAAGTCAAAACAATAATGTTTGATGAGCATTAATTTACTCATATGAAAATTATATTGATTTTTTAGAACAAAATAATAAATTTGATAAACTATTTTTTTTTCATTTCCGCTGAGAGGAAAAGTTATCTATGAGAGTCATGTTGTTTTACATTGGGGTTATATGAGTCACTTTCATAACAGAGTTATCAACTCTAAATGACAAAGTTGACCAGTGGGTATATCAAGACAAGACCCTTTTCCCATAAATTAAATATCTATTAAGAAAATATTTTAATTATCTTTTTATCTCTCACTCTCCCATGAGAGTGAACTACACCTCCTTTGCCACATAAACATTTAGGGAGGAAATAATTTCACTTAAAAATAGTTTAAGGGGATAATAAGACCCTCGTGAAGTATGAATGTATAGTTAAGAATCCGACTATAGATTGGGGAGGCTTTTGACCATTTTCTCTATAAAAAATGAAAAAAAATCTTTTACCATTTAAAAAAATATAAAGACATAAAAATTTAAAACATTATTAAAATTTAGTGTATGGGATTGTATCTGTTGGGTTTTATTTGCCCGAAATTTTCTTACTATAATAAGGTTTTCCTTTTAGGAAAAGGTTTTGGATTGACAATCTTTTCTGGTAGGAAAAGTTTAGGACGCTATAAATAGAGGCATGTTCCGTCTAATTAATAATCATTCACGAATGTAGTCTTAGGGCTTTGAAGTTTTGTTGTTAGGGAGAGAATTTATGGTTCACACTTGATATGGTATCACTTGTGTGAACCTCCCATGTATTCCGCGTGATTTTGGGTTGAGGCGTTTGTTTCTCTCTGTATTTTGTACTCTCATATTTATAAGTGGATTGCTCATCTCCTTTGTGGACGTATTCATTGACCCGAACCACGGTAAATCTTTGTGTCTTTTGGTATATTCCTTGTCTTCTTCTTACTCGTGGTGCTTTCCGGTTTCGAGGTTTGCTTGCTACCTTCCACGGTTCCACCTGCTTATTTTTCTATCCTAACACGTGGTATCAAGACCCCAGATTCAATGATGGAGTCGGTTCATTGGTTCGATAATACGCTGATTGAACACAGGTTATACAGATGTGTTCATCTTTAACGGGTGTAGTTCTAGCCGCAACCTTTGTGACAGTAACGAGATTTTTTGAGGGTACTTGTCTAGCTTCCGCGTTTACACATGCCCTTATTTTTCGGTCTAACACGTGGTATCAGAGCTAAGGATATTCAAACAGCGATCACTGAAGATGGGATAGTTCGAAGTTTTGGAATCGAGAATTTGATGGTATCCGATTTTCAATTTCTGGAGATGCAGATCTAAGATTATCTGTACCAGAAAGATCTTCACTAACCGTGATCGGGTGACAGCCGGAATCCATGACTGAAGAGAAGTGTAAACTCAAGCTCGCCACGCTCTAGGGTTGATCCGGTTGACTTTTCAAAAACAGTGGCGTTCAACATCGTAGAAGGAAAGGACTCACGTACGGTCTGTTGAAGAACGGTACAAACATGTATGAACAAACCATCGGCTATGAACAGGTATATGTGAATGCCGTAATTGTTCATTACACGATGTCCTAAGAATGGATCCGTTTCTTATCATATAAACGAGTTCAATATGATTGTGAGTCACTCAATTTCTGTGGATATTAATTTTCGAAGATGAATTATGGCATTGATTTGAGTGTATCTCTGCCCGAGTCTTGGGATAGCTGTTGTTGCTGCGATTAGCATGTTCCTTCCGTGGATCTGAAAACTTGAGAGTTGATGAAATCCGTGATGTTGTTTCTTATAGAAAGTAATCGCAAATGAGAGTGTGAGATTCAGCGTTGAGTGCTCTCACACGTTGACGAGGGGGAGAGTAAGCGAAAGGCCAAAATCAACAAATTCGAGATCAAAAGCAAAGAATCGGGGAAAATCCCTGAACTGATCAAACGGCTTGTTGGAACTGTGGAGGAAAAAAAAAGGGCACTTCGGACAAACTGTACCAAAGCCAAATAAGAAACAAATCCGAAATTTGAGATGACACAATGATTCCTTTAAATTCAGCAAAGGACACTGGGGGATGCTCTAAACCTTAGTGGAACAGCCCGTTTGAATCATGGATTTTGGATCTGGTGCATCTTTCCATTCGCTCCACCAAGCAAGGATTTGTTCCAAAATTTCAATCTGGAAATTTTTGGAAAATTATATCTTGCTGACAATAAAGCTTAGAGCTTGAATGAAAGGGGGATGTTTGCATAAAGACCACCCTCGGGAAACCAATGTACATTGGAGGTGTCCGGATATATTCCTTCCCTGGGATCAAGAAAAATCTTATCTCTGTGTGGTCATGTTGGATAGCACGGGACATGCAGCCAGAGTTTGGGAAAAAGGTGTCATGGAAGATCTGAAAGGTGCTATGGTATAGCTCGTGGCACCACAAATCTGGACCTTGTACACCACTGCATGGTGTAATAAAAACATGGCCACTGTTGCTGAAGTTGCTTCCGGTTCATGTCCTGTGGCACAACAGACTTGGCCACATGAGACTAAATGGATGCAGTATGTTGGTTGCAAAAGGAGCATTAAGGTCTGAAGTCTGTTTATATGGGTGCTTTACTCGGCGACCCAGACGAAATGTGTTTTATGGGCCAACATAAAAGAGTAAGCTTCAGAAGAGTCAAGACAATCCTCTAAAGAGAAGCCCAATAAAGTGCGTTTGGAAATGGTCCATACAGATGTTTGGTTGTGACCTTCTTCCGTATCATGACACTTGGAGTACTCCAGATATGTATGTTAACCACCTTCATTGGATGATTCCAGCAGGAAGGTATGGGGTTTACCTTCTTGATATCAATAAGTCAGAGATGTGTTTGCACTCAACTTTCAACAAGTGGAAGCTGAAGTTGAGGAATCAGACCGTTTGAAAGTACAAATAAGCCTAAGGTGCCTGACAATGGATGAGAGTTTGACAAATCAGAGTTCAACGCATTCTGTCAGCTGAGGGGGGGGGAATCATTTGATGAGAACCGTTCCTGGAAGGCAAAGCGAGAATGGAATTGCGATATGATAACCAACATTGATGAGCGTTCAAGGAGTATGAGATACACTATGGGATGCCAAAACACTTTGGGCGGATCTGGAGCATACTGCATACTTGAGTCACCAAGGGGACCCCTCATTCCTTTAGGGTTCAAATTCCAGAGGAGGTGTGGACAGGAAAACGTGGAAGGTAGTGCGAAGGGATTAACTGCCCACACAAAGACTTTTGGTTGCACTAGCTTATGTCATTTGGATCCCGAAAAGAGAGACCAGCTGTGATGCCAAGCTGTGAGTGTTTCCTTCATATGCTATGGTTCTGATTTGTTTGTTTACAGGTTTTGGGATGAAAAGAACACAAATATCCTGAGGACATTGTGACGTGACCTTTGATGAGTCTGTCCTGTACAAGGACGAGCGCAGAATGTTTTCTAGAGATTACCAAAGAAGTGGGAGTTGATGTTGATTGGATAAGCGTAACCCTAGAGATGTCGAAGTCAGATCTCAACTACTGCTACTGAAGAATCTGAAGTGAGCAAGTTACACATGAGGCAGTGTTAAGGGAGAGATCAGCTAGATCACATCAGTGCAACAGAGATATGTATTCAACTAATTCATTACACTATGCTATTAATGCGTGACTGATGAGGGGAACTGAGTCTTTTGATGAGTCCCTACAGTGAGGATTCGAGTCAAGTGGGAGCAGTAGGATGATGAGTATATTATATTGACTATATTGGGAGAACCTGAGGTTAGGATTAAGTCATGTTAGATATTCATAGAGTAAGTGGAATGAACTCATCTAGACAATCATAGTTCTGTAGAAGTGTGGCAGGCAGGAAGCCTTCAGAGATCATGCTACTTGAAGTCCATTTGTGGCCCCTTGGGGCTGGATGGGGTATTGTTGGGCTATTGCACCTGTTCCAGCCAAAGTCCCCTGGCCTATCTACTGGAAAAGGATTGGAATTATTCTCCTTTATTTTGTTTCCAATTCAATACGGAAATGACAAGAAGATTGATGGAGAGGAGAAGCAAGTTGTTTGCAGATTAAGTTGAAGAAGGTGACAAATTTTTTATTTTGTCATAATTCAGCCAGGGGGAGATTATGTTGGTTTTATATTTGCCCTAAATGTCTTACTATAAATATGTTTTTCCTTTAGGACAAGGTTTTGGATTGACCTATCCTTTTTCTGGTAGGAAAGGTTTAGGACTCCTAGAAATAGAGGCATGTTCCTTCTACCCTTATAAGCAATTCACAATGTAGTCTTAAGGGCTTTGGAGTTTTGGTTTAGGGGAAGAATTTATGGGTCACCAGAGCTTGATAGTTATCACTTGGGTGAACCCCCATGTATTCCGAGTGATTTGGTTGAGGTTTGTTTCTCCTATATTTTGTACTCTCATTTTATAGTGGATTGCTCATCTCCGTTTGTGGACGTAGTCGATTGACCGAACCACGTTAAATCGTTTGTGTCTTTTGGTATATTCCTCGTTGTCTTCTGACTCTGGTCGTTTGAGGTTTGTTTTTCTATCTTCCGCTTTTACACCTGCTGATTTTCGGTCCTAACAGTATCGTTATTTGTTTTGTTTCCGTCAGTATAATCAGTACCTTAAGTAACTTTTTGATGAGTTACTAACCAACTCATTTATAAACTTAAATCAATTTAATCAAAACTGAATTCAACACTTGATAATTATCAGTCTCATCATTTCTAAAAAGTTGTGTTCATTCTAAATAAATATAAAATTTACAAATATCATTGGTCTACTATTTTGTTACGTTGTACTAAATTAGCAGATATTATTGAAAAATTAATAAAGTTTTTTTCCTTTTGATTTTTCTAAATAAAATCAACATAATTCACGAAAATTTATTATTAATGAAAAATTACAACTTTTTTCTAATAATTTCTTCAGTTAAATTAAATTAACTGATACATGCTATAGGAAAACTTTTGGGAAAACTATCAATTTTTTAATTTGAAGATTTTATTTTTTGTTAAATAACTATGCTAGTATTGTCACTTGAAAAATAATGTGTTCTTTTAGTAGTGCACTATCTTCAATGTGAAGTTACCACTGATTAATAAATCTACATATAACTCGATTAATATTATTTTTGTTGATATTATTATTTTAAATGATTTTGAAAATTAAGAAAAGAGTAACATTAAATGGATAAATTTTCAAAATGTTTAACTTTTATTTAAATAAAAATTGAGGTAGTAAAAAAATAGAGCAAATATATAATTTAAATAAAATAAGTTTGTGAAATAAAAAAGGAAATGAAAGATACGAGCCAAAACAAAGGACTAGCCACAAAATTATTATATGAAAAAATAATTAAAAAGAGAAAATACAAGTGTTTATCGTCCCCATATTTATCTTTGTGAGATAAAGTACCACTTTTTAACCATTTAAGAATCCTAATTATATTTAATCTAGTATTTTAAATATCGTGCTGTCCAAATTCATATATAAATTAATTCTTATCAGTTAGATCCTAATCACCCTATCAATGAACCCTTAAATACGTAAATGTATGAAATATTGGCTTGGAATCTATTTACTGTGAGGAGGAGAGAGAGAGTCGCCAAAAAAATTTAAAAAATATGTGAGTTATTGTGTGTAATAATTATTAATAAATTATTGCTAAAATTAAATATGATGATATGTTATTTCAGAAAAAGTGATTTACCATGATAAAGTTGTTGCTAAAAATATTCATAAAAGATTATTAACCAATTTTCTTGTCCTTTTTTTTTTTTTTTGCAACAATTAAGTTTATAGATAAAAGAATAATTTCTTGCAACATTATTTTGTTGCTAAATAATCGCATAAGTCGTAACGATGTGATTTTTTACCAATAAAATCTTATTTATGGCAATAACTTTTTTTGTTGTGTAAATAATTAGCTTCCAGTAACAATATTATTTATCATTGCATAAGTTTTTTCCAATAATATACATCAAAACCTACTACAATTCTTTTTCTTATTGCCAAAAGCACTTTTGGCAACAATATTGAAATTTCACAACAAGAAAATTGTTGTTGTTGTTGTTGTTATTGTTGTATTATTATTATTATTATTACTATTATTATTAAGTAATAATTAACAAAGTGACTCTGTAATAATAATAATAAAAATAATATACACATTCCTTAAAATTTTAATTACATTTTTAGTTCTAAGCGCAAATGTACGGGGGTGGGGTCATTGTACTCAACTACTGATACTACTTTAATTATACAATTTTTCTACGATTATCCATATCATCTTAAGTATTCAGATATTATTAAATGAGAATCCTAGGAGGCCTGCTGATGTGGTGCCACAACAAATTCAGGATTCCTTTTTAACTTATTTATTTCTAAATTAGCCTCCCTTTCATGAATTTTGTACTTTTTTGAAAAGTTATGACTTTTATAAAGAGTTGCAACTTTTACGAAGATTTGCGACTTTTATGAAGAGTTGCAACTTTAATGAAGAGTTGCAAATTTTATAAAAATATATGACTTTTATGAAAGATTGTAACTTGTCCGAAGAGTTGTGACCTTTCCAATAAGGCACAACAAGCACTAATTCATTCTATCTTATCAAGACATTCTATCGATTAGTGACATCCAAAAAATAAAGGAATATAGTGGGATGATAAGTATTGTACTCAACCTTAATCAAACGTTTGGGGTTCAAATGTAGGGTTGGGTCAATGAATTACCCTTCAAAGTAGGATAAATCTATATTAATCAAATATAAAAGAAATATTTATGTCCTCATAAACTTTAGATTAGAAGTCCCAAAAAAATGAAGTTTTAACCATATTGATCGAAACATAAACAACAAAATGTCTTTTGTCTATCAAAGTAGTGTCATCGATTGCATATGATCTTGAATAAGGTACTTGCCAATACATCATTATTTGAGCGACATACATTATTTCATTGAAATCCAAGAGATGTTTTTATATTTTAATAAACTTATCAAGTGCACAACTAATTATATAAGATGTATAATAATTATAATTCGTTATGCAGAGGCCTGAATATGAGGACAACTCTCGTAGCTTGATGTTAAAAAAATTTTGAACCACAATTTGAAAATACAAATATAGACAATGAAAAATTAAATATCTTTTCGAAAGCATTGGTGATGAACAACTACAATACAATGAAGAATTATAACAAAATACCTAAACACTTGAATCAAATCTTTTGTTTTGAAGATTACAAAACATTTCATATTTTCTTTGAATGAAATGTTCTTGAAAATTTATCATAGGGTTGTACCCTCTTGAAAACACTTATATTATCAAATGCTCAGAAGTAGATTAATTACGTAGTTCCACCACTGCGCCCACCTATGTGGTGCCACCACATATAAGAATTTCATATTAATTTATTTATTTCCAGAACTAGTCTTCTCCTTTTCATAAAAAGTTGTGACTTTTATGAAACGTTACGACTTTAACGAAGAATTGTGACTTTGATGGAAATTTTTGACTTTTATGAAATGTTGTGAGTTGAATGAAGAGTTGATACTTTTATGAAAAGTTGTGACTTTTAATAAAAGTTGTGACTTTAATGAAGAGTTGCGACTTTTATAAAAATCGATTGCAACTTTGTAGTGAAAGGTATGTTATCTTTTCCAAAGTGTTACAACTCGTCATCCAAATAGGTTGAAAATACAACCATCTATTTGATAAGAAACAGATAACAAAAAAATTTATCAGAACAACTAACTCAACCCATAATTTGTTGTCTATAAGATAGGGGATTTTTCCTCTCATTTTTAAAACAAGCAAAATTCTAACCTCTCTTTTCTTTTTTCTCTCGGCTTCCGCCTTCTCCTCACTCCATCCTCCTCCTCCTTCACAATGAATTTTGGTATCTTATGCTTCCTGAGTACTCACTAACACACCATTTCTTCTTAAGGGATAATGATAATATGTAATAATTTTCATTTTCCTTTACATTATAATGTATGTTACTACGTAATCTTGTATGTACGATAATATAGTGTTCTAAATATAATGTCAAATATGTTTTAAGGACCTTTTTTATAAATTCTGTGATACTAAATTTGTGCGCGAAGCACAGATAATTTTACTTGTTTAATATTCAAATAATAAGCCTAAATAAAATTATCAAGCTCTTTTAGAAAAATTGGTTGAATTATGCTAACTTTAGCCAAAATTCACGTCCAATTTTAACTCATAAATTGATCCAATACATGACCCATAAAAAAATAATCCAATTGATCCTCGTGAACTTCGTCTTTCATTAGTGGCTCTTGGTGAATACTTGGTTATTAGAAAGAGCCCCAGACACCTTTTTTTCAAGTGAGGTTTCTAATCTATCTGTGAAATGTGATGTAAAGAAATTAGGTTCAGTTCTTAGTGACTCATATAGAAGGTAATGACTAACTAGCATAAGAAGATGAGGAAAACTGTCAATACTCAAGTTCTAATTTTTTTAATAGTTTGGGCTTCATACATCAAAAATTAAGCTGAAGTTAAATATAAATTCTTATCTAGTCAAGAAAGTACCATATAGTCAGAAATTCAAATTAGTCTCAAAATGTAATTTAGAATACAAGACAAATGAAAACACAATGAAGAAAATTTAGCAAGGAAAATTACAATCAATGTTTTTAGCCAAAATAAATATTTTGGAAATTTTAATTAAAGTATTATCAAATGTTAATCATGGTACGTGTTTAACCTCTACTAAACCCCTCCTCCAACTATAAAAGGTGAAAATAAAGGTCTAGACCAACACAAGAAAAAAACACTTCACATTAGGAAGAAATCAAGGCCTTTTCTCCTCTTTTTTTCTCTTTTTGAAACTTTATGCACAAAATTTGCAGATTCCTCTCCGATTTGATCAACAATCTGAATAGCTAGAAGCTAAAGAAGGTTTTTGAATTTCCACCCAAAAAATTACCTTCTTTTGCTTCTAGAAATTCAGAGTGTTGATCAAACCCAAGAGGGATCTACAGTTTTTGTGCATAAAGTTTCAAAAAGGGAGAAAATATTTCGATTTCTTCCTAATGTGAAGTGTTTTTCTCATGTGTTGACCTAACCCTTTATTTTCACGTTTTATAGTTGGAGGGGTTTAGTAGAGATTAAACTTGTAGCATGGTTAACATTTAATAATACTTTAATTAAAAAATTCCAAAATATTATTTTGACTAAACACATTGATTATAATTTTCCTTGCTAAATTTTAAATCAAATGACTAATTGACTCAATTACGTACATTTTAATCAGAAGTAGCACAAGTCCATAATCAAAGGAACGAAGAAATAAAGAAATTCCCGCTAAAGCTGGACCAGTAACTGACACATTCATATTAACCCAACAACAGAAGAAACATACCCTTTAAGCTCTTAGAAGATAATTAAACTACTTTACAAACATACAACACAAATTATAACTATACACAAAACGCAGCTAAAAAAAAATCTACAGGAAGAAGATTACCTGTTCTGGCTCGACCGAACCACAAGTTATGATTCCACCTCTTCAACTCGAACAAACTTAACTGCTAAGACGAGAATTCCAAAACCTTTTTAGGGGAATTCTCAAGTCTCCAAATCCGTCCTTGAACAGTGAGGAGAGGGGCTTTTTATAGCACCAAAAATCTCCCAATTCTGAGAGTATTTTCGATGTGGGAGAAACCATTTTTTTGAAAATTACTTAATGGATAAGGCTCTAGTGAGCTGGAAACGTACGAACTAGTACAACTTTGAAATGAAATTGGAAAAGAAAATCGAAATCGGAAGAAAATAAGGAGAGTGGGCGCGTGAGGAAAATAGGAAAATAACTAAAGGTGTGGGGTGGTTTATTGAGAAAGTAGGCCTGAATTGACCTTCAAATAAAAGATTTATTTCTCAAGAATTGAATCTGAAGAAAACGTTCATACAAATTAAAATTAATTATCGAGTGTTCTTAATTTAACAAGATAAAATGATACTTTTGACTTTGAAATAAAAGATCGGCTTATACCAATTATTTTATAATTAGTAAATTGTCTTTTAGAGAAATAAATTATACTCAATGTAAAACTTCTATTTTTTTTGGTAAATCAATTTTCTCAAATCTTCTGAAAAATATACAAATTATATAAATACATATATTATAAATAGAAAAATATATAATCTCTATATGAACATGACAAAAATGCCTGAAAATAAAATTTTGAAAGAAGTTTTTATTTTCGAAAACAAATATTTCAAATCGTTTTGAATGTGAGAAGCGTGAAAGAATTAATTAAATTGTGGAGGGTCAAAATTGGTGTTAACACAACTTAAATTAAATTCCAAAATAATTGTTTTGGCTTACACTATTATTTTAATTTTTCCTTGGCTAATTTTCTTCATTATGTTTTCTTTGTCTTGTATTCTAAATTACATTTTGAGATTAGCCAAAATAATGGGTCAAAAAGAAAGGAGTAAAAATAGAATGTCAAGTGGTAATTGATCCATGTTATTTTGGATAATGACTTATCATTCAATCAAATATATCATTCATCCTTTTGGAACATAATGCCAAGTGATAATGGATAATATCAAATTAATTAAAAATATATGTACATATATAATATAAGTTTGCAAAAGAATATGTATTAATGTGCATCAGTAGACTACAATTGACTTTTTGTACCAATATATTTATCAATCTCATTGTTTTTGGCCTTATAATTTGTCATATACCTATAAAATTGATATTACAATCTAAATTTCAGCCCAAATCCATGTAAATAATTAGTAGTAACAATTACTAAAAGTTGAAATATGAAGTAATCAAAAGAAATGTAAACTTGAACCAGGAACTTACTGGTATGACAAAGAATGGTCTTGAATAAAAATGTCATTACACTTTTACAAATCCACATATGGTTACCTTTTCCCCCCCCCATTCTTCTATAAAAACTCGTATTTTTCTTTCTTTATTACAGGCAATAAAGATTCAAACTTCGTAAAAGTAAAATAAAAACTCTTACATTCTCCCTTTATTGAAGCTATATAAGTTCAAACTTCGTAAAAAGTGAAAGATGACTCTTCGTGTATATATGTATATTAGTATTTATTGAAATTAATGTGTATTAATATTTTTTCATAAATATACAATAATAATGTTGAATATAATATTATAATTAATGAATATTTACATTTTTATCCACAAATATTATTACTTTCTAAGGACATTTTCATAATTCAACTTTCAACTTGAGTGCTTTCTACTTATAATAATATATGATATGATATATGATATAATATATGATGATATGATATGATATGCTTAAGAATTTGGGGGGTTTTCCAGGTAAAGTTAAAGTTTGATAAATTGAGGATTTAAGGTCAATTTCAACTCAATTTTGATGAAATTTCAGATTTGAACTTCCCTAAGATTGTGCAAGATATTGTTCGAATAAAATAGGCGCTCATGAGTAGAGGCGAGGTTAAATCAAACCCGAGTGATTGAAAAAAAAGAATTGGGTTTCGTCATTAACAATGTGTTTTGAACTAAATTGAAAGATTTTGAAAATATGATTTCCACTTAATTTTTATGTGATAATTTTGTTATTGAGTTTCAAAACCCTTAATTGGTTACTTTATTTTATAACAAATTCCGATTTAATCTATAGTTTTTAGGATTGGTTTTGGGGCCAATTTGGCTGGTTCCAAATCAGCGATAATGGATATTGTGAATTGGTGTAAGATCTGTGTAATCTTTATTGTGGATTCCATTTTTTTAGAATTTGGGGTTGATGGGGGTTTGAAGACGCAAGCAAAAAGGGAAATGAAGGGCCAGGTTGAATGAATCATTTGTTATAGGCAAGTGGCTGCCTAACCCTTGTTAAGCAATCTAAATCTTGTACTCTTTATTGTTTTTGTTGGGGAGTAATGAAAGATTTGTGATATACTTGATATTCCTGCCACGTTATTCGATGTAGTAGATATTAATGATGAAAAAAGGATACAAAGTCAACTTGAGAAGCAAATTTTAGAGTATAAATGCAGCATGATCCAACTGTTTTTTTGTCGTGGAAACCATCTTTATTGTAGAAAGGAAACTCGCCAAAACTTCAACCAACTTCATAAGCATTTTAGATTACAACTCAATAAGCAAAGGTCTAACTACAACTCTAGTCACTTACCTCTCAACTATTAACTGTACTTGAAACTCTATTCTCTAAGAAGTCAACCCGCTTCTGTCTATGCTCTGTTAACTCACTTCTCGCTTTTATAAATACCTCCTAAACACATGATTCACAGATGAAAGAATGCCAACTAAACTTCCAAGAAATCCAACTCTATTATGCTTTCTTTTCCCCTTGTTTTATCCTGAAATCGCTCCGCTTTTTGTTTGAACATTCTCTTGATTTGTGATTACAAATCCCATCTTCTTTTCTTTAACTTGGTTTTTATCGAAGTTGATTAAACCTTTGTAAATCCTACAAGGAACGAAATTATATTTTATTCTTAGAAATTAGTCGCCTTTTCCTCTGAATTTGTTGTTCTCATCTCCTTTGTTCTTTTTTCTTGTTTGTCAAGGATTATTGTTTAAAATGGCAGAGAAGTATCTTGAGTTGGGACTTGGAGTGGAGTTGGGTTCTGAAGGCTAGTAGACAAAATTCCCCCAAATGTGTACTACGAAAGGTAGTGTAACATCTGGTAACTTAACTAACTAAGAATACGATAAGAAACCAAGAATAATCAATTTTGGGGATAAGTAGGGAAATCTGAAAAAATTTCAGCTTTCAAAAGTGAGTTTTGGTCATTTTCAAATGGCCATAACTTCCATCTTAGGAAGAGTTTTGTTGAGTTCTTTATATGGATTAAAAGCCTTTGGGAATATCTTTCCAACTCCGTCGAGTTTACAAAAATCCGATGTCGTATGAAGGTTATATGTATTTCGTAAGTTGGGTTGTTGGAATGAGGAAAATTCAATCCAGATTTTAGTAAGGGTAAAATTGTCTTTTCACCCTAGTATTTTCTAATTTTTTTTAAGGTTATATTAGGGGTAAAACCAAGTCCAAAATCAGTTTTAGAAAAAAACTAGAATGCTTAGGGCTTTAGAGAAAAGAGAAAAGAAGAGGAAGATCAAGATTTGTCCAAGAAACTTCAAGATCGTTGCCTGAATTTCGTGGGGTGATCCTAGCGAGTTCTGTGAGATCTTTTTGTGTTGGGTTCTTCCACCCTCACCCATTTGATTCAATTCAGCAAGGTTAGATTAGTTTGTGGTGACGACATTGATTGTTGATGAACAATTATCGAATCTTGATTGTGATGTTTATAGTATGTTCTATTGGTTGATCATGTTTTTGGGCTGTTTTACTAGTGCTGAACTATTAGGTTTGAAGTTTTATTTATCCCACGTTTTGTGGAAATATTCCTGGGGTTAGAAGGTTTAGAGTTGAAAATTAGAGAAGAAAAGTCAGAAATCCTGCAGACAACCCCGGGGCGCTGCGTCTGCTAGATCCCCTCAGGGCACACTTTGTCTGATAGGCCCAAGCGCGCCGCGCCAAACAGAGTGCCTTAGACCAGGGTCTATCCGTCAAGCTATGGCGCTCCGCTCCTCTAAGAGCGCCACGTGGAGACCCCGTTCTTTCCCTATCTTTTTGTACTAGTTCCTATATGATGTACCTATCATTGCTAGTTGATTCCAACACTCAAAAGTACATCTAAACATCATGAAATCATCCATAAACATGATATCATGATCCTTGAATCCATAATCCAATTCAAGTAAAGCTAAGATCAAGTGAAAAATGTTAAAAGTTAAGTCTATAAGTTAAGGAGCAAGTCAAGTGAGTTCTAAAAGTAACCAAGAATCTTTAACAAAACATTTTAAACTTTGTTTTAAGGCTCAAGATATATTTTAAGCAAGAGTAAAGAGTTGAGTTCATTATCAAAAGTTGTAAGGGGACTAAGTGATTCCTAAGAGTTTACAAATGTTTTCACATTTAAACAAGTAAAGAACATTCGGGTTAGTTTTCAGACAGAGATAACAACTTAATGAAATGAAGCAAGCAAAGAAACTATGATTTCCAAGAGAGCTATAAAAAATAGATTTTGAGCACTAATCTCAAATCACAGATTAGTATGTTTTAAAAATATAAGAGTCTAGTTATAATATATATATATATATAATATATATATATTAGTGTAGTATTGGAGCATCTGCACCGATGGGGGATGCGATGTTTCAGATTATGCAAGTCTCCAAAAAATATGTAGCCATTATGGGTAGAAAAGGGTCAATACTTCTTAGATATTCATTTTCACACAATGTTAGTGGATCCTCTGCATTTCGGCTCTATACTCTGGAAAATTATGATGTACGGGCAGCGTGGTCGCGGTAACTCTGTATCCATCACTATAGCTCTTAAGTGATGTTGTCATTAGACGAAGCTCTCATAAAACATTCTATTTTCATATACATCAGTTATTTGTATTTTCTAATATACAATCTGCCTATATTATTTGTACACTTGTTTACTTCAAGTTTACAACATGTTTTAGTCACATTTCCTTATATTGCAATAACTTTTTAAAAAAAACGGCTTATATTGACTAGAGTTAGTTACATCATAGTTAAGAGAGCCAAGATAAGTGTTCTTATTTACTCCGTTTCAGCTTAAAAATAAAAACGGTTGTTTACTTTCCAACTCTCATACTCTTACGTCAATGTACTGATTCTATTGGCCTGCATTATTTCATACGTCAACACAAGTACCAGGCTAGCACGCAGCGCGCTGTTGATCCATTTGATTACTCCACAATCACTTGGTGAGCCTCCTTGCATTTCGGATGACATCCCTTTCATTGATTTTACTGGATTAGTTCATTAGGATGTTGTGGGGTCTATTCCAACATCAATCTCAGCCAGTTTAGATGTTTCATAGACATTGTAGTAGTTCAATTTTGGAGACTTCTTTATCTTATACTTCACATGTTACAATATTGAGACTTAAGTGTCGCTTTATCTAAGACAATTATTTAAGTTATTTGATGAGAATGCTTTTAATTCTTTATCTTAGATGAGTATAGTCTTCCGCTGAGTAAATTAAGCCAGGCCAAGGGTTCTCTCAAGGCTAGCAATGGTCGTTGGGTACCGACCACGTCCAAGGTGTAGGCTCCAAGCGTGACAAACTTAGTATCAGATCATAGAGTTCAAGAATCCTATGGAGTCTTTGATGTCGTGTCTGTAGACTCTTATTCATCGGTGTAAAGCACGCCATATCTATGATTAGGAGGCTACAATATTTTGGAATGTTTCACTTCTTTCATATTCTTTCGTTCCTAGAGTTTATATGTAAAGTCTCTCTCTAATTCGTTCTTATGTGTATTTTCATATCATTATGCCTCCACGAAGAGCAGTCAGAGGTTGACCATCCTGAAGAAATATTGAGGAACAAAAGGTTCCAAATGCACCGGATGTGCAACCACAAGAAGAGGTTACAAATGCCAAATTCCGGGAAGTTATCCAGATGTTAAGACAAGTATTAACCAACCGAGTCAGGTATCATAGACGATATCAACAATAAGGGGTTGACACCTCGAGGGTTCATGAGTTTTTGAGAATGAATCCTCCTAGTTTCACCGGATCAAGCACTATTGAGGATCGGGAAAACTTAGTGGAAGAATTGTAGAAGGTATTTGAGGTGATGCATATGGTCAATATTGAAAGGGTTGAATTAGTTGTATACCAACTGAAGAGCGTGGCTAGAACCTGATTTGATCAAGGAAGGCTGACGACGTGAGGAATGCACCCTAGCCAAGTTGGACTTGTTTTTGAAGAAGCCTACTTTGGAGGTTTTTTTTTTCCTCGAGAAATTCAAGGTACGAGCGTTCTCACTTGAAATGTCTATGTGCCGTTGGTAGAAGAGGAGAAGCTGAGAAATAGTAGAAATATCGAAATAAGAAAGCGAACTGGGAATGAGTCTGGTCCACACAACTGTGGTTCAAGTTGACCACTAATTTCATAATCAAAGGGGCATGCACCACATCTGCTAAGTGCCACCTACACCTAAGAAAAGTTAAGTATCATGGGTTCGACCTCCCTAGCGAAGTCTTCATATTCACATGGTAGTGTGGCGCATGATGTAACACCTTCTTCGCTGCTCCAGGTGTGGTAGGAATCACCTGGCAATCTGTCGTGAGGCTTCGTGGGTTGTTCAAGTGCGTTTAGACAAGGGCATTTCATAGAGATGTCAAAGAGTAAGAAAAGTGGTGTTAAATGGTGGAAAGAAAGCTCATCCTTCATCAGTTGCTCCACCAGACAGGTTGTATCTAGGGAACTACTTTTGTACTGGAGAGAAACTAACCCCTTGTATGCCCCAATAGTGGCCAAGAATATGATAATTCGCCATAAAGATGTTGTCACGGGTAATTATTCAAGTCTTTGATTATTGTTTATATGCATTGTTAAGACCCAGAGAGAGTTTAATTTTTGTAACTCCCTTGTTGATAGAACTTTGAGATTTTCTCCTGAGCAACCTTAGAGAACCATTCAGTGTTTCCACACAACCTTTTGGTGAATCCCACTCTAGCAAAAGCATCCATTCGTGAGTGTCCTACTTCCATCAACCACAGGAGTACCATGGCTGATTTAATAGAGTTAGACATGGTAGATTTTTGATAGCATGCTAGGTGATGGACTGGCTCCATGCCCTGTTATAAGTGGCCTCAATAGATTGAAAGAATTAGAGTTTTCATTTTTCAAATTCCTAATTAGCCGTCATAGAGTGTAGCATAGTTATTGTTCGTATGGCCTAGTGTCATTGTTTCATTTGTGTACTTAAGGCGAGGAGTTAGTTTTCTAAGGGGTGTAGCTATCACACTTCGTCCGATTCGATGACTCAATTTTGTATGTACTTCCCTTCAGTCTGTTTCTATAGCCAGTGATTTTTCCAGAAGTCTTTCATGATGATCTAAACCCAAAGGGTCCCTCCTAAACAAGAGATAGATTTTCGCTGAGACTCATCCAATTCTCGTCTATCTCTATTCCGCCAACTGATGTCACCCAGCAAGTTAAAGAGGTTAAAAGCGCAATAAAATATTGTAGATAAAGGCTTCATCGAGCAATGTCTCATCCACCTGGGAGCACCGATCTGTTTTATTAGAAGAAGGATGTGGGTCCCTTAGGATGTGTATAGACTATAACCGTCACTTGATAAGGTGACGGCCCCATGCACGAATAAATATCCTCTTCCAAGGATAGATGATCTCTTCGATCAACTTCAGGGTTCTTCTTATTTTCCCAAGATTGACCTCAGATCAGGCTATCATCAGTTGAAAGTAAGTGAATGTAATATTCGAAAGACAACTTTTAAAACAAGGTATGGGCATTATGGATTTTTTATTTTGTCCTTTGGTTTGACAAATACACCTTCAGCGTTCATGGATCTTAGGAACATAGTCTTCAAACCTTATTTAGATCTGTTTGTCATCGTCTTCATTGATGACATACTGATTTATTCAAGGAATGAAGAAGATCATGCTAGTCACCCCAAGATTGTTCTGCAAACTTTGAAAGATAAGAAGATATATGCCAAGTTCTCCAAGTGTGAGTTTTGGCTTAAGTCTGTGGCATTCTTAGGCCACATTATTTCTAGTGAAAAGATTAAAGTTGACACTCAGACGATTGAAGCAGTTCAGAGTTGGCCTAGACCAATATCTCCAACAGATATTAGGAGTTTCTTAGTCTTGGCTGGCTATTATAGGAGATTTGTCGAAAGATTCTCATCTATCTCTTCTCATTTGACCAAGCTAACTCAAAAGACAGTCAAGTTTTAATGGTCTAAAGCTTGTGAGAAAAGCTTTTAGAAGTTGAAAAAGAGATTATCTACCGCTCCAGTTTTGACCTTACCAAAGGGTACTCAAGATTTTGTGGTATATTGTGATGCATCATGAGTTGGTTTGGGATGTATGCTGATGCAGAAAATCAAGGTTATAGATTATGCCTCCAGACAGTTAAAGATTCATGAAAGGAATTATCCAACTCATGATTTAGAATTGGCTGCAGTAGTGTTTACTTTGAAGATATGGTGCCACTACTTGTATGGTGTTCATGTTGACATATTCACTGACAACAAGAGCCTCTAGTATTTGTTTACTCTCAGAAAGACCTCAATCTTATGATAGAGAGGTTGTTGAGTATCAAAAGTATGTCATTAGTATTCCTTTTACTACCCAAGTTAGGGTTAATGTGTTTGTTGATAAGATTCCTTAAGTAGGTGTCATGGGTAGTACCATACCGACCCATATTGAAGAAGAAAAGAGGGATTTAGGATAAGTATTTGGCACAGAGGCAACGCCCCTGGGAGTCCGACTTAATTGATGCTATAGACGGAGGATAAGGTGAACAATTAGACTGAATCATCATTAGTGTGAGAGGTGAAAGAAAAGAAAACCAGACCCATTTTCTGATTTGAAGGCAAGTGTCCATAAGAATGAGTATTGGCTTTTGAACAAGGTGGAGAAGGTGTACTGACGTAACCAAGGCAGATTTGTGTACCTAAGTTGGCTTGACTCCAAGAGAGGTCGTGGAGTAGGCTCAGAGC
The DNA here is from genome assembly GCA_027704765.1 of Solanum habrochaites. NCBI lineage: Eukaryota > Viridiplantae > Streptophyta > Magnoliopsida > Solanales > Solanaceae > Solanum > Solanum habrochaites. The sequence continues at coordinate 13,889 of JAKWJA010002401.1, read as the reverse complement.
TCCAGATTTCCATTTCATCTGGGTCCAACAAGATGTACTGTGATTTGAGAGATGTATAATGTGGGAAGTTGAAGAAGGATAATTTGAGTTTGTTGGCCATGTTCCAATTGTCAGTCAATTGAAAGTGATAACCAAAGTCATGGATGTTTAGCTCAGAATATAGAACTTCTCCAGAATGGAAGTGGGAGATGATGATCTGGACTTCAGCACATGCTTTGCCAAGATCTGAAGGCAATATGTTCTATTTGGGTGATTGCCGACCGGGGGGGGGGGGGAAAACAAAAAATGGGGGAGAATGACAAAGTAGCCCATTTCTTGTTTTAAAGACTACCTATTCTGGCGAAGATTATGCAATTTGTACTTCAAGAGTAGTAAGACTTCTTGGTTCCTGTCTCCATTATTCAGAATAGAGATGCAACATTACTTCATAGTTCTGGAGATTTTTCCAGAAAATTTTGGGTTTCAAAGGTGATTTGAATACGATTTCATCTCAGACAGATGGGACAGCATAGCATACTATCCATACCTTAGAAGATATGTTGATAGCTTGTGTGATCGACTTTAAGGGAAATTGGAATGATCATATATTTGTCATTGAGTCCGCTTACAACTATAGTTACCATTCGAGCATCCAAATGTCTCCATATGACATTCTTTATGGGAGAAGATGCAGATCTACTATTGGGGTGTTTCGAGTTTGTTGGAAGCAGGGTAGATATGACATATCTATTTCACCAGCTATGGAAGAAGGTGAAAGGGTTTCAAACATCAACAAAAGATTCGAGGATGGCACAAAGTCACCAAAAGGCCCTACACGATGTTAGGAGAGGACATTAGAGTTTGATATAGATTATTTGGGTGTATCTTACGGGTTTTTTTTTTTTTTTTTTTTTTTTTTTTTTTTGTTTTTTTCCCCATGAAAAGGTGTTTATGAGGTTTTGTAAGAACAAAACGTAGTACCCTCTAATATTGTACCTTATATAATCTCCAAGAGATTGGTAGTGTTCTATGAGTTGGAGTACCCCAAGAGTTAACAGCGTCATCCCGTTTTTCCACATTTCTATGCTTGAAGAAGTGTCTTGGGTGCCCCTTCATTGATTAGTGCCAACTAAAAATATGGGAATTAGGATAAATTATCATAGTAAGAATTTCCAATGAGGATTTGGTTCTTGCAGTTTTTGCAAGTTGAGGATAAAAGAAGTTGCTTCAGTCAAGGGGGGTCTTTGGAGGAACCACTTGTTGAGGAAGCGACTGGGAAGCTGATGAGGATAGGAAGAAAATAGATCCAAATCTCTTTGATCAAAGAGAATGCGATCAAGGTAACTAAATTTCTTCTTAGCACTTTCTAAGGCTATGTATAGGCATGTTATACTTGCTTGGTTTGTTGAGTGCTGAATGATGTTACTACCCTTACGTAGTGAAATAGTTCTCATTCGAGGATGAATGTTCACGAAGGGGGGACATTTACACATCTCTTACTTAACTAGCTAAGAATAAGTTCAGAACCAAGAATAAATTAATTTTGGAATAAGTAGGGAAATCTGGAAAATTTCCAACTTTCATCAAAGTAAGTTTTGGTTATTTTTCAAATAGTCATAACCTTCCATTCAAGAGGAGTTTTGGAGATTTCTGGCTTGGATGTATACCTGGGTAAGATCTTTCCATGTCTGGCAAGTATGCAAAATCCGATGTCCGTACGAGGAGATATATCTGTCAAAGTTCGTTAGTGGACTGAGGAAAATCACTTCGAATTTTTAGTAAGGTAAAGTTGTCTTTTCATCCTATCGTTCCTAATTCATTTTAAGGTTATATTAGGGGTAAAACCAAGTCACAAATAGTTTTGTAAAAAGCTGGACTCTTAGGGCTTGAAAAAAGAAGAAAGAGGGAAAATCAAGAATTGTCCAAGAAACGCCCAAGATCCGTTTCTTGAATTTCATTGGGGGTGATCCATATCGAGGTATTGAGATCTTTCTGTGTTGGTTTATTACACCCACACCTCAATTTGATTCAATTCATCAAGTTAGACTAGATTGGATAATAAACATTGAAATATTGATGAATAACTGTCAAATTCTTGATTGAATGGGTTGTAGTATTTTCTAGTTAAGTTGATTAGTGTTTCCAGGCCGTTTTACGAGTCTAAACTATTTTGTAATGAAGTATTTAGTTATACCAAGTGGTTTGAGAAACTCGGTGGGAGTTTAGACAGTTATGTTGAAAATCGGAGAAGAAAAAGTCAGAAATCCCGTCGACAGCCCCTGAGGGCCCGCGCCTGCTGGGCCCCTCAAGGCATGCTCTGTCGGATAGACTTGGCGCGGAGCGCCAGATAGATAGACTCAGCTAGGGTTTTGACATCAGCTCTGCGTCTCCTGCTCCTCTCAGAGCGCCAAGGTCACCTTGAGACCCCATTTTCCCCCACTTTCTCGTACTATTTCATAAGTAATGTATCCCTATCATTCCTAGTTTATTCCAACACTCCAAAGCTACATCTCACATCAGAATCATATCCATAAACATAGCATATTCATCCTTTGAAAATCGGCATAATCCATTCAAGGAATGCTAGAAGAAGTTAAAAATAGTCTATGCAAGTTAAGGAAAAAGTCAGTGAGTTCTTAAAGTAACCAAGAGTCTTTAGCAAACATTTTAACTTGTTTAATTAAGTCTCAAGCTACATGTTTTAAGAAAGAGTAAATAGTTGATTTTTTCTCGACAAGTATAAGGGTACGAATAATCCCTAAGATCCACTACAAATATTTTCCACATTAAACAAGTAAAAAACCTTCGGGCTAGTTTTGCCGACAGAGATAAACAACTTTATGAATGACGCAAGCAGGAAAACTTGATTTCCAAGAGATCTATAAAATCTAATTTTTTGAGACTAATCTCAAATTAACAGAATCATATATTTTAAAAACATAAGAAGCCAGTATATATATTTTTCGGGAGTTAGTATTGAGTCACCAATTTGGAGATGCGAGTTTCAGATTAACTCAAGTCTCCATGAAAACCAGGTAGCCTTCATCACTAGAAAAGAGTTATACTTTTTAGATGATTCATTTTCACACTTTACTAGTGGATCCATTAGGTAGTTTAGGTCCTATACTCTAGCAAAGTTAGGATGGATGGGTAGTGAGGACCGAGTAACGTTGTATCATCACTATAGCTTTTAAGTGATGGTCGTCGGTTAGAGAAGCTCCCATAGAAGTACTGTATTTTCATATACATCAGTTATTTTTATTTCTATATACATCTCAAATATTATTTGTATACTTGTATACATTCATAGTTTACAACATGTTTTCTGTCAGCATTTCCTTATATTGACATACTTTTAAAAACTGCGTATATTGAATAGATACACGTGGTAGATCAGATTACGTAAAGCTAAGGTAAGTGTTTGTTCTTACTCCTTTCAAGATAGCGGGTGTTTAGTAGCTTTCCTTCCAACTCGCATACTCGTACATTCAATGTACCGATACCAATTGGCATGCATCATTTCATGATGCAGATGCAGGTAACTAGGATCAGTACGCAGCGCACCGTTGATCCGGTTGTGCACTCTACAGTCACTTGTTGGGCCTCCTTGCATTCTGGAGGACATCTCTTTCATTGCTTTTCCTGGCTTAGTTCATTAGGATGTTGTGGGGTCTGTCCTAACATCCATCTCAGTCAGTTTAGAGGCTTCAGAGAGTAGTTCAATTTTGAAGTCTCCTTTATCTTATACTTCACATGTTACAGTATTGAGACTTAAGTGTCACTTTGGCCAAGACAATTATTTCAGTTATTTTATGAGAATGCTTTTAATTCTTTATCTGAGATAAGTATAGCCGTAACGCTTAGTTAAGTAATCCGGCGAAAGGTTCACTCAAGGACCACAATGGTCTTTGGTGGCTGTCCACGTCCAGGGTATAGGGCTTCCGGGCATGGACAGGAGTAGCTTTTTGCAACTGTGATATATGAACGTGTGCTTGAAGAAAAGCCCATATTTTCAACATAAGACACATGAAAGAAAATTTGTGCATACACTAAACCTACCCTTTGTATTAGATTTAAAAAGATAATAATAAACTATTTGATTATATTTGTATCTTGTAATATTCTCTCTATTTCCTGTATTCTCTTAGTGAGAACGAGGTTGATAGGTTTTGCATTATGATGAGCATTTTAAACGAATATGCTCTTGTCTATTTTACTTACTTGGTGATTATAATTATAACATTAATTGTCAAAAAAGGATTATTGTTTAAACATGTTTTCCCTATTTTTAGATGTGTTAAGTATGAGATGTAGGATGTTGAATGTAGGAGGTTGCTGTGCTGGCAAAAATTAGTTTATTCAGGCTACTCCCCCTGCGACTCAATCAGATCGTACGAAATACTCAATTTCAGTTATGAGGGTTGCATTCTAGTCCCTAGTGGCACGAAGATCATTGATAAATATGGAAACTAGGCTAGTAGCATTAAAGGCAACAATAAACATGTTCGTTTTAATTCAAATAGTCTGTCAATCACAAGAAGCACCTAATCATCATATCCTTCTTATTCAAAATTCAAAACCTTGCCTTCCCTTAGTGGTACCTCAAAAGCTTTTAACATAGTGGTAATGAGGTTTCCAGAAGCCAGTGATATGGACTATGTTCAGGATCAACCACTCATTCCATATGCTTAATCATTAGATAGGTCCATTCAAAGGTTCTTTTTGTTCAAATGCGTTGTCTATCCTCATGTCCCCAATGGAACGTCTCCCCCCCCCCCCCCATTGGATAGAACACCCTTGTTCACCAATTCATACAATAGTTTGTGAAAGGGTGTCATTTACCCCTTCAGCACCTTAATACGTCGTGTAGTAACCCACCCTTGAGTAAATTAGATGTGAGCATACAATCTTCATCCTTCGTTCAGACATAATTAACTAGACCAACAGTCAGTATATGAAAAGTTTTACTGAGATGAACATTATCAAAGACCAGTTCAATCCCATTTACAGAGGAAGCAACAATGTTATCCTCAAATACATTGAGATTCACGTAGACTTCAAACAACCTCTTTTTCATGAACCTCTACTTAGTGTACAGAAATAATCAACCCAACCCTAAAAATATAGCAGCCCAAGAACCTTTTGGATTAAACGAAAGGACCTAACCTCAAGTTGGAAGGTTCTTCCCCTTAAAGTTGATTTAGACCCGAAACACCTTTCTTTCCCATTTCCAAAAACATGGCCAAATTCTTACTGATTTTTTGTGGAAGGAGAGAGGGATCAGATGGGAAAAACTCAGGGGACTCATCAGGTTTAGAATCAAGAACAACATGAGATTAAGAAGAGTGAACCATATACTTACCAATGTAATGAAGTTTCCAAATTGACTCGACAACCTCATTAAGATGGCCATGGCTGGTGCTTCGTGTGAAAGAAACTCTAAAGTTGGTATGCTTTACAACAACATGTTGGAAATTTCGGGGAGTTTGAATGATGGGAATATCGTCCATGTCTTGTTTTTTCCGGCGGATGGTTGTGGGAAAAGGGGAAGTTGAGTGTGTGTGGAGGAGTATTGGCGTAGGTGTTGTTGGAGGGAAAGGAGAATTCTTTGTTTATTTTGTGGAATGTTAGATCAATGGTCAGAGAGGGGTTGAGATATGGGAAAGGGAGACTAGCGTTGTTAGGGGTTTTCATAAAGGGGTGGCATGGTGGAGAAGGTGAAGGGTTCACGGATGCTTAGGTGGGAGAAGGGAATGTATGGACGGATCATAGGATGACAATCGACAAAGAAAGGGATTAGTTAAGGGTGACGTGGAGGAGGCGTGGTGAAGTGGAGGGTGACGACTTCCCCTGAATATGATGCCATAGGGAGATGACAAACAGGAAGGGATTGCTTTTGACCAGTGAGGAGGAAGAGGTCTTCACCGTCAGAGTAGGCAAACTGGGTTGGTAGGTACATTAATCGTGTGCTGATGGATTTTGAGTTGAGGAGATTTTTGTTTGGTTTGAAAGATGGATGTAATGGATATTTTAGGAGTAGACGAGTAATGTTGAAATTCTGACACTTTGATGGGACGTTTAAGAGACGCTTGAGTTTTCTAAGCAATTGGATATGACTGGTAATGAGTTTCCTGCATAAATGACAGGGTTTAAAGGTAGGTTAGGTGTATATAGCATAGACCAGGTTCATTGATTTTTCAATTCAAAACACCATATAAATGTTTGTGATGCATAGTTTGGTCTAAGTGAGGATGAGTGCATACTATGAAAAAATTAAGAACGTGTTCCTTGGACAGAGTGACTTGTGGGCATCGCTTATAGGAGACTAAGGGTAAGTATCATTAGAACCTGATCATGAATGTCGTCGAACTGCCCAAATGTGTACTATTATGGAGATACCAAAGATTAGAGTAGACTATATTGACGAGATTATGTCTACAAAAGCTTTCATCATGAATATGCAATTGGATGGAGGACAGTATCCTTGATAAGCTAGCACTAGGGCACAGTCGATTTCTTTGGAATTGTTCTCTTCACAACGCTTTGGTAACATATAGATCAACAACAACTGGTCCTCAGTTGGGCAGGGAATTCATGATGATGAGACCATTTATGCACGTGTCCGACCTGAGAAAGTGCATGATAGACATCTATATGTTTGGTTCGCTTTGTTGCTGACCGCGCCGGGTCTTTGGAATATTGATTAGCACTTGTAGTGGTCTCCTATGATGGATGCATCCTACTTTGATTCCAAATGGATCCCTCAGCTATTGCGTGTATCCATAGGGGATAAGGAGGTTGAGCCCCCACAACAGGAAGAGACAGAAAAACAATGTATAACTTCAGAGTGACAGGGGCCAATCAGTTAGGTTTCCTTGTATGCCATGCATAGACATTTGTGACATCTTAAAAGGCGCTAACATCGGTTGACTCCAAAAATAATTAATTTTTAAGTTTGTTTTTAAAGAGTTGCACCTAATTTGGAAAAAAATAGGGAAATTAAATTAATAAAAAAAATGTCTATAAAATAATCGATTCTAGGTAAGGGTTCAAGTTATTCTGAAGGGAAGGTATTAAGTACTTTCGTTAACGCACTTTAGACGCCATTAAGGATCCTCTAGCGAAAGCGGATGCTTGAAAATTGTATCTATAAAAATAACAAAAGGAGGGGATCACATTTGAGATGCATTTCAAGCAAAGAGAGCTTAAGGGACTTATGTTATTTTTTTTCTTTGTTTGTGAGGAGAAGAGATCTTTTATTGAAGGAGACAAATAATTTGACTTTCAAACAAAACTTATTTTGGTCTTGGAATTTGATGCATCTAAGGAAACACTACTTTGAGGCATGGAACCAGTCCCATTGCATTTCGATTTGGTGCTTCACTATGTGTAATGTAAGCAAAACTAATCTAGATCCTTTTAGATGGAGGATGACTCAAACTTCATTGCTGTAAGAGACAGTGGTATACCTACTAATGGTGGATATGTGAGTTAGGTAATCACATATTATGGGATAGTCCAAAGGAGCGCTTCTTACTGCATCTGCTGTTTTGGAAGGATGCTTGCAACACAGTGTCTGACGACATTTTTAAAGAGTCTGAGCATCAGAGATTGTCTCGTGTTGATAGTTTTCCCTATATATGTATGGTGTACCGTGTACAGAGGTATTTGACATACATACGTGCCTGTTAATGAACTAATTCTACATGTCATGTACTGCCTTTGAGAACGTATACCATGTTCTTACTAGTCACACTTCAATAAACAACCAAGCATGGTTTGAACAGGTCAGAAAGAAAACTTCCAACTCTTACTTGTGATATCAGAACACCCTAATTTAACTTCACAGTGAAGAGATCAATATCCCCTTCACTAACTTTGCATAATATGAAGCACGATGTAGACATATCCACTTTTGGATTTTAGAACAAACTCAGGAAGAAGAAGTATGGAAAATTCATATCATTCACTTTAATTCGATTTCTGTTATGATGTCCCAAGCAAAGTGTGGAGAAAATAGACAATTAATGGGGCCTTCCTAGTGTATTAGATGTAGAAAATCAAAAGGTATAAGACCTCATTCATATGCTTTTGTCGTTTAACATAAAATCCAATGGAGTTTAAAATAAGCTAACTGCTCTCAATTATATGAATTCCCACATTGCTTTTCTCAACTAGTCTCTCACTCCTACATAAAATAAATACATTCCAGCGTTCAAATTGTTTGTTGCCTTTAATACGACTAGTTAGTTTTGAATTGTGAATTAGAATAATAAGACAAATACCCAAAAATTACTATTTTTCATCACTCTGTAGAACTGAGCACAATATATTTTTTTTTAGTGTAAAATTGTGCTGTAGTTAGATAGGAGAGCCGCCAAGACCAATTCTAAAGAAATTCACATTCACAGTGCAAAGATACAGATGAATTTGGACAAGAGAAGCATAATTCCTCAAGATTTAAATATTTCGAAATTTTCTCATGGCTTAACGGCTAAGTCGTTAATTCGTTTTTAAGTGTGTTTCCTCGCCTAAGTAATTCAAGTTGTATCGAGTCAGATTTTGGGTGGATATCCATAGTTTACTGTTATGCGTCAACTCTTCTGGCCATCTAAGATCATAGAAAAAAATGGTTCCAGAAATTTTTTCCCGAGATTGGAAGTTTTGATCAGTGTATCAATCTGCTGAATGCTCTCTTTGGTTCAAGTAAATAGTTTGTCGATCTAAAGAAAGTAGACGGATAAGGACAATGTACCCCTCCACAACTTTTGGGAATTCTAACCCTCCTGAATTCTTCAAGAGAACACGTACTACTACTAGAGTTTTTTTGTTTGCTTGAAACTTAACAATAATTAATTTGAACACACTTTGTATTATTCGTAAATTTCATTAATACAAGATTACAACTCTTAGCAACCTAAGGAATTATAAACTCTAATTCCTTCTACTCTATACAAAAAACTACTCCCTCGTTTTTTCTATCTTTTCAATGCTTTTCAGTACTATAACTTGTCAAGAAAAGTCTACTACCCAGATTGTAACAAGACTCTTGAATACAATCTCCCTTTTTTCCACTCAACTCGCCGCACTCAAAAGTATTATCAAAACTCTCTCAAACCCTCTTGATCGTGTTTTGAACTTCTGCTCGTTGTGTAAGTGATCAATATTTTCTTAGATTCAATAGCTCCCTATTTATAAATCAGAAATTCACCATCCTTGTACAAATCAACTTGTATATGTCTTTTCAATCCTTGTTTGAACTTCTACTTGGATTTTAATCAAAACTTATTGCAGCTCAATTTGTTTTCACAGCATTTTTTCCTTACAAGTAAACACTGATAAACAAAAACGTACCATATAAGTTTCCATATATAACTAAGCACAACCAACATCGACGCTGCCACTTGCATACCCTCACAACTCGTGCGCTGGCCACTATGAACATGTTGCGTTACCATGTTCATGCAATTTTTCATTTTCATTTTCAAATCTCAAGATTAACAAATTCCCCCCTTTTTTTGCCTATGGCAAATATCAACTTGCATTTGAATAGGTACACAAAACAACATTTCAATATATAGAACACTTTATAATCATCTGCAGGCTGCTGCCCCCTTTTGCCCTTAGCCCCAAAAATGAAAATCAAAGTACATATGCATACTAAAATAGCATGCAGACATAGTCCATTAGTTACCTCAGATTAGACATAAACCATATGCATATAAAATAACTAATGTCTACTTCATTTCTTCAGTCTTAACTGTCAAGAACACAAAATGATAAGATAGGCATTAGGAATGATTGATGTAAACAAGTGTGCCACAAAAAGGTTGAAGAAGTTGAGATCCCTTAGTTATCAAACCCATGATACTTTGTAGATACTCAAGAATCACTTCTCTTCGTGATGTAACTCAGCCTGATTCTGAGTGAGTTTCTTCCTTAATCCTACATCTCAGCATCATTCCTCTCGTTCAAACTTATAGCAAGCTGAATCTGTTCCATCTCTACTAGTGAGCGCATTTTTAATGCTTCCATCTCTCTTCTATAGCCAGTGTGAAGAAGCCCTTAACGTTGAGTTTTTTTACATCAACCTTTTTTAGACGTACCAGGATGGTTCATATAAATCCATACCTCCCCATGACATCAGAAATGGTTTAATCTGCCACATCTTTACAAGCTACCCAACATGTTCAAATACTGGCCCAACCAAATCCATAAGCCAACCCCGTTTCTTTTTATCAGCTTGGACAAGAAACTATTTTATGACTCATTATTAGAATCGGAAATTTATTTGAGTCTTAGACAATACTTAATTCCATGAAGAGTAAGATCCAAGTACATGCTTCCGTACTTTTTTTTGCTTTCTTGGCAGAAGGATTTTCTGAACTATGTTTAAGCAAAAAACAACTGATGTAAAGGTAACATAGTCCCTTGTGCAACAACAGAATACTTCTGATAGAGTAGGATCCGTTTGAGATCGGCCTACATATTTCAAGTTGAGAGGTGTTACCGCTCTAAAGGAGGCCATCCTTCTTGAATAGTGACCCCATCCCAGTTAGGTATCCTAAGTATTGAAGACAGAATCGTCAGCATTAGGTAAATGGTTTACACCACAAACTGTACTCGTAAAGTGAAGACACAGTTCTTGTTTTTTTTTTGGTTGCATGATATAAAATTCCCTGGTTTTCTACTCTAAACCCATTTTACGCCTAAAGGATCCCTGGAGCATCAGTTCTGTCCTCCTTGAAGCTTGATAAAATAAATCACTACTCATCCATCTCACCCCCACTACCACACCTCCAAACCAGAAATTACTCCTCACTCTCCTCACCCGCCCCCTAAGCACAACTCCTCCTCTTAAAGCTAATACTCTCCAGAGTATCACTATCAAATCTGAATCATAAATTTTGATTTGGGTGAAATTTTTTTCCTTTTCTGACTATTCACTGTATCCTCTACTCATCAACAATCTCTACAGAAGTTAAAGATGAAGGAGCCTTAAACTTTTCTTGTGCGAATTTTTCTTATCGACTGAGCCAAAATATCTGCATCCCGAGTCAATATTGTACCATCTATTTTCGCGCACTGTTACCAGCCTTTGCTGGGAGAGAGAGGGAGAACCTTCTTTGATTTCAGGGAGAATCGTAGCAAGAGGATTACAAGAAGACGAACTTCGTTTGGAACAAGATCGGATTTGAGAAGCATTTCAAACAAGTAACATTTTAATCAGGGAACTATTTTCCCGGTCCTGTGAACAAGACCTGTGTTCGCCCTCACTTCTTCACTCATTTATTCCCTTTCTCCAACCCTTGATTTCTCGCTGTCCTTCCCCCTGAACTGATGCATCTTCCATAAGAGAATATCGGGTTCGTCGGTCAAATCCAATGTATAGAAAGCGTGTAAAGGCGGTAAGCTTTCTTGATTATCAAGGGAATTATGGCTAGTGAGATTTGAGGAAAGGGCCATTTGTCTCAATCAACTAAGTGTAAAGAGTTTTCTGAGAATAGGAACAGGTATGATTTGAAAGGTTTTTGTAGTTTTGATTTGGCGGTTTTCATTGATGGATTTTTTTTTTATTTTTTTAAATTTAATTGACAGTAACGGAACCCGATGCCATTAGTCTTATTATTTTAGTCTATCTTAGTTAAGGGAGTAGACATACCTTAATGCATGCACAAATGATTTTGAAAGTCCAATTCCTTCGCTTCTAATTTCTTAGTTTTATCTTATCATTCGTAGTTCCAGCGTGTTCCTTTCAAAGTGTTCCCTTGCTAAGGCCTTTGTAAAGATATCCTCTGATTTGTTTCTTCCGTAGTAAACGAATTTCATAGACATTTGTCTTTCTCCACATTGTCTCTAGAAAGTAATCGACGAATGGGTCATGTGTTAGTTCTCTTATTAGTAACCGGATTTTTTGCAATGTTGATTGCACTAGTCTTATCGTGAAGCAATTGGAACTTGTTCAAATTTTGAGACCGGAAATCACTAAGTTTGTTTTGCTTAAGCCATAGAATTTGAGGCGCAACACGACCAGCTGCTACATATCAGCCTCAGCAGTGGATAATGCAACTGAGTTTTGGTTTTCTTTGCATCCCCATGAGATGAGACAAGATCCTAGGAAGTGGCGCCATTCCTGTAGTGCTTTTTCTATCACCCAAGTAGCCTGCATAATCGCATCTGCGTACCCAACCAAATCAAAGTTGACTGTCCTTTTTGGGTACCAAAGCCTAAATCTGGAGGTTCCTTTAATATCGAGAATTCTCTTACCTGCTTGAATATGTGATTCTTTAAGGATTAAGTTTGAAACGAGCACATAATCCCACACTAACCGAGATCAGGTCGACTGCAGTAAGATTACAAAAATGACCAATCATGCCTCCATAACGTTTTTGTTCCCATAGACCTGTACTTTAAGTTCTAACTTAGTGGTCAAGGGGTTATTGGGAGTATCATTGGCTTCACATCGTCCATTTTAAACCTTTTAAGTATTCCTTTGAACCTATTTTTGCTGATGACAGCCATGTACCTCCAGGTGTTTGTGTTATTTGTAGAGCCCCGGAAGTACGTTTAATTGTCACCCATCAAACCCATTTCAAACTCATTGCTCATAAGATTTGCAAATTCGTTTGTGAACGCCTATTTGTCGCTCGAATATAATATCCGGTCAAGCGAGATTTGCCACAATCATGAGACCTTTTTCTTTATTCTTAAAGAAAAGTGTATTGTCAGTTTAACCTCTTGAATATCCAGACTTAAAATACATTCTGACAATCTACTATCATACCATGGCCCTTGAGATTGTTTTTAAAACCCCGTGAGAGCTCTTGTCCCAAGCTTATAGACATGATTAGGAAGTCTTATTCTCGAGCCAGGCGGGGTTTCTCTAACAAAAACCTCTTCTTGTAATAGCCCTTTAAAAAAGAACTTTGACATCCATCTGATACCACTGTGAACTCCATGTGAGATGCGAATGCTATACACAATCGATTGCTTCGATTCTTTCCACGGGGTCGAAAGTTTCATATAATATATCCCTTCTTTCTTGATTATATCCTTGAACAACCAACCTAGCTTTGTTCTGATTATGGTACCATGTTCATCCAACTTGTCCTAAACACCCATTGTTATTGAATTATATTTCTGTTTGAGGGGCTTAGGTACTAGATGTTATACTTTACTCCTTTCCAAATTGATGTAATTCTTCTCCATAGCTATAATCCGATCTACATCTTGAGGGCTTCACTTATTTTCGTTTGGTTTCTACCATGGATAGAATGCATTATGAAAGCGTAATATTCTTCATTCCTGACATGGTGGTAATTCCAGAAGAAGATCATGAGCAGGTTTTCATGTGTGTGATCCTTGGAATTTTGTACTCTTACAGAATAGATTTGAATTTTTCTCCCTATCTGTTTCTTCATTAACATCTGGTTGATTTCATACAGTATCAACCTCCCTCATTCAGAATTCACTTGAGTTTCAGTATCGTCTCGGTGTTTTGTGTAGAGGAACAAGTTTCTTTGTACCTGCCCTGCTCAAGAGACAGTATGTTCTTCAGCTGATGTTTTTAAGCTGACCAACACATCTTCTTTAGATATAGTGTTGGCTTTCAATTCCATAATTCATCGAAATACATGGACACTCTCTTCTACCACGATGTTCGTTTGTAAAGTACCCTAGAAGCTTTACACTGTGTAGACTATTCCAAGAAAGATTAATGTTTCACTCCAGCATCAAATTTTTCGCGCGCAGAGATTTTTTCCATTGTTTGATAAAACCTATGCATCCAAATACTCTGAGATAATGAGCTTGTTGGGCTTTCCTTCTCTTTTAATAATTCATGTGGATTTGTTTCTTACATGGGTCTGGTCATGGTCCACGTGTTATGGTGTAGCAAGGCAGTGTTTGAT
>JAKWJA010002400.1:0-18445 GCA_027704765.1 Solanum habrochaites | reverse complement strand
CCCTTCGAAGCATTGTCGGGTGTGTCGTGCTCTCATCCGCCCTTTGGAAAGCATCCACGATCGGACTACGTTGGCGTTGGCATACCATAATGGTCCCTTGGGCTAGTCACACAGTTGGACAATGTCACGGCAGGCATGCCCATCTATCTCTGGGATTGTTCCCACACCGGGTCGGACAGACATTTTGTTTCATGGGTCCACAGTTTGCCCTGTCCAGCAAGTATCTGATCAGACGCTTTGGGTGCATGTTATCAGTAGCCCTTGGAATTGGCAAACACATGATCGTATGAACTCGGGCGTGGCATGCTAACAATCGCCATTGGGAAGAACACTCGCTAACGACGACGTCGGGCGGACATGCCATCTTCCGCCGTTGAACAACACACATGGTGGACGATGTCGGGCGGCGACAATGTCCTTAATCGCCCTTGGATAGCATTACGATCGACCTTACGTCGGGTGTGTATGCCATCATGGCCCTTGTCCCACACACACGGTTGGACGATCGAGCGTAGGCATGCCATAATCGCCCTTGGGCAAGGCACACACCGACAGAATACGTCGGGTGTGGCTTACAACATCGCCCTTCGGCAGCAGACACGATCGTACGAGATCGAGCGTGGCACTGCCATCATCATACTGGGAACACACACAGTTGGATACGACGTTGAGCGTTGGCATGACCTCATCATCCTTAGACAGAACAACCACATACGTCCACGTCGGGGCATGGTAATTCCAGTCATGGTCCTTGGACAGGACACAACGATTCGTACTACGTCGCCCGTGGCATGTCGCTAACGCCCTTGGAATGCCCACATGCACTGTCGAGACAACGTCGGGTGTGGCTTGCCATCATCGCCCTTGTGAAAGCATACCACGATCGGACTACGTTAGGTGTGGCATACGCATATGGTCTTGGGCAACACATCGGTTGGACATGTCGGCCGGGCAATGCCATCATCTCTTTGGATTGCACACGCGGTCTGACGACTTGGGGTTCATCGATCCAGCATTGCCCTGAAAAGCTACTGATCCGACGACGTTGGCGTGGCATGTTTTCATTGTCCTTTGGAAAGCAACCACGATCTATGACGTCGGGCCGTGGGCATGCTTACACAACAAAATCGCTTTGGGAACCACGCAGCCGGACGACATCAGGGCGTGACATGCCCATCTTCTCCTTGAACAACACAATGTTTGGTACGATGTCAAGCCGACAATGTCATTATCTTATCTCCTTGGGGATAACATATACGATCGTCCTACAATCGGGTGGTGGTATCCATCATGGCCCTTGTCCAACACAACAAACGTGGACGATGTCGAGCGTGGCATGCCATAATCGCCCTTGGTCAAGCACACACAGACAGAATACGTCGGTTTGTGGCATACATCATCGCCCTTGTTCAGACACACAAACATCGGACGACATCGAGCGTGTGCATATGGCCCAGCATCCGGTACTTGGACACACACAGTTGGAGCGAACGTTAAGCGTGGCATACTCATCACCTTACCCAGAACCCACACTCGAACTACGTCGGGCATAAACCAGTATGCCATCCTGGTCCTTGGGGCGACCGCACACCTACCACTCGTCTAACGGTCCCCGTGTCTAATGTCTCTAAATCGCCCCTTGGAAGCACACACGTCTAACAACTTCGGGTTGGTGTGCTATCAGTCGCCCTTCGGAAGCTACACGTCGGACTACGTTGGGAGTGGCATACCATAATGGTCCTTGGGCAGCACAGCACGGTTTTACAATTGCGTCCGGCGCGAGTAGCCACTCAATCGTTCTTGGATTGCCCACGTCGGTACGACATTGGGGTTCAATGCCACATTGCCCTTGAAAGCATACATGATCAGACGATTTGGCGGCATTTATCAATAAGCCCTTGGTACTGCACACACGATCGTATGAACTTCGGGCTGGCAAATTCTACATCGCCTTTGGGAGAACACACGCGTAACGGGACGACGTCGGGCGTTACATGCCATCTCGCCGTTGAACAACCACAATGGTGGGAAGATGTCAGTGCCGCGACATTCCATTATCGGCCCTCTGGATAGCATATACGACCGTTCCCTACATCGGGTGGTGGTATGGCCATCCTGGCCCTTTGCCAACAAACACGGTGGACGATGTCGCGGCGTAGGCATGCCATAATCGCCCTTGGGCCGCACACCGGACAGAAGAACAGTCGGGTGTGGCTACATCAATCGCCCTTGGCAGCACACACATCATCGTACGACATCATCCTTATTCATTCCCCTCAATCATACTTTGGAATGTCATCCACAGTGGAGGACGACGTTGCGTGGCAATGACATCATCATCCTTGGACAGAACACAATCGGACTACGTCGGGCATGGTATGCCATCCATGGTCCTTGGACACAGCAGACACTCGTATAACTACGTCCGCCCGTGTCATGTCCTAATCTCCTTTGAATTTCACATCAACCGCAACTTTCCAACCACACGTCGGGTTTGGCGTGCTATCAATCGGCCTTGGAAACATACAGATCGGACTACGTTGGGCGTTGCATACATAAGGTCCTTGGGAGGACCCACTGTTGGCAATGTCGGCCTGCATGCCACATCTATTCTTTGGTTCACACATACGGTCGGACGAGCATTGGGGTTCAATGCCAGCATTCCCTTGAAAAGCATCTGAGCAGACGACGTTGGGCATGGGCATTTATCATAGCCCTTGGCAGCACACGACGATCGTATGACTTCGGGCTGGCATGCTAACATCGCCATTGGAATAACACTGAAACACGCTTACCGGATTACGTCGGAGCGCGACTGCCATCTTCGCCGTTGAACAACACACAGGTGTACGTTTCGTGCGGCGACATGTCTTATCGCCCTTGGATAGCATATACGATCGGACGTTACTTCGGGTGTTGTTGGGCCATCATGGCCCTTGGAGACACACACACGGTTGGCGATGTTCGCGAGACGTGGCATGCCATAATCGCCCTTGGGCAGCACACAGGACTAAGAACGTCGGGTCCTGGCATACATCATCGCCCTTGGTTCGCAACACACATCACACTATCGGTACTCTATCGAGCGTGGCATGCCATCATCCTAACTTTGGGGAAGGCACACAATTTGGACGAGTGAGCGTGGCATGCATCATCATCCTTTTGGCCAGAACAACACAATCGGACTACGTCGGGGAATGGTTGCATCATGGTCCTTGGTACAGTACACACGATGTACTACTTCACCCTGTCAATGTCCCTAATCGTCCCCTTGGAATGCACCAAACGGTCTCGAACCACGTCGTGTGGCGTGCCATCATCGCCCTTGGGAAAGCATACGACGAGATCGGACTACTTTAGGTGTGGCATACAATAATTTTCCTGGGCATCACAACGGTTGGACAATGTCGGCCGTGCATGCCATCATCGTTCGTGATTGCACACGCGGTCGGACTACATTTGTGTTCAATGCCACGTGCCGCAGTGCCGCTTGAAAAGCATACAGGTTGACGACGTTGGGCGTGGCATTTATCATCACCCTTGGAAGAACACACGATCGTATGACGTCGGGCGTGGCATGCCACATCTGCATTGGGAAGCATCACGCAAGCCGGACGACGTCGGGCGGACATGCCAATCTTCGCCGTTGAACAACACACTGGTGGGAGTGACGATGTCGGGCGCGACAGTCATTATCTCCCTTTGATAACATATCCTATCGGACTACATCGGGTGTGGGTAGCCATCATGGCCCTTGTCCAACACAACAGAAGGCAGTTTGGACGATTTCCGGCGTGGCATAGTGCCTAATCGCCCGTGGGCACCATCCCGGACAGAAGACGTCGGTGTGGCGATACAATCATCTCCTTGTGAGCACACACGATCGAACGAATCGCTGGCTGCCATCATCGTACTTTGGGTGAACACACACAGTTGGACGCATTAAGTCTTGGTATGACATCAACATCCTTGACAGAACACACAATCAAAACGTCGGGCAGGTATGCATCATGTCCTTGGACGCAACACACGATCGTAACTACGACGTCGCCTTTCACGTCCTATCGCCCTCGGAATGCACACACGGTCAACAACGTTGGGTTGTGTGCGTGCCATCATCCGCCCTTGGAAAGCTACACGATGGACTACGTATCACGTTGGGCGTGGCATACCATCATAGTCCCTTGGGCAGCCACACGGTTGGACAATGTCGATCGGCAATGCCATGATCGTTCTGGATTGCAACACACTGTCGGAAGACATATTGGGTTTCATGCCAGCATGCCCTTGAATCATACATGATCAGAGGACGTTGGGCTGGCATGTTATCATCGGCCCTTGGACAATCACACACGATCGGATGACGTCGGGCGTGGCAAATGCCTACATCGCCATTGGGTACACCGCTGCCAGGGTATTACGTCGAGTGTTACATGCCCATCGGGTTCGCCATTGAACATACACATGGTGGGTAGAGGGTCGGCTCGAATGTCATTAATCCGCCCTTGGTGATCACTTATACATCGTACTCGTCGGGTGTTGTTATTGCCATCAGTCTCCTTGGCCAACAGCGCATACACGGTTGTGTGATTCGTAGGCATTTCATTCCAGCACGCCCTTGGGCAGCACAAACGGACAGAAGACTTCTGGCGTGACATACATATCGCCTTTGTGCACACACACGATCGGACGACATCGCGCGTGGCTTTCGCTGTCGTCATCTACTTGGGAAGCACACACGGTTGGACATCGAACATTGATCGGTGTGCATTACATTCACTCTTCCTTGGACAGAACACACACGATCGGACAACGTCGGGCATGGTAATGCCATCATTGCCATGGTACCAGTACACACGATCTTACTACGTCGGCCGTGTCAAGGTCCTCAATCCGCCCTTTGAATGCACACACTGTCGAACAACACGTCGGGTGTAGCGTGCCATCATCTGCCCTTGGAAGCATACACGATCAGACGTCGTTGGATGTGGCGAGGCCATTCATTGCCCTGGACAACATCCAACAAACACCGTTATCGTGGTATGACGTCGTGCGTGGCCTTCCCGCACGTCCTTTGGCAACCCAGTCTAACGAGCCTTCGGCCATGCAGCCCATTAATCCCCCCCGCCTTTTTTGACCAGCACACACGTCAACGACAGTCTAGTGGCTGCCTCATCGCATTAGAACTACCCCCAAGATGGAGGACGACAAATCGGGTGTGGCTTGCCCATTATCACCCTTGGAAATCATACAACTCGATCAAGACATATAAAAAAAGCTTTGTTTAGCAAGGGTGCCCATCGATCTCCCTTGGAAGTCACCCACATCGACCGACGTCGGCCGTGCATTCCATCATCTTTCTTGTAAATCAACACACAGTCGAACGACATCGGGCGTCCCGGTCATGCCATCATCTAAACCTTTGGAATGCACACACAAACACAGATGTTGTTGGGTGTGCCATGCCTATCATCGCCCTTGACGTACACTCGATCGGGGGACGATGACGACCTGACATGCCATCCTGCCCTAGGGAGCTCACACTTCGAGACCACGTCGGGCGTTACATGCCATCTATTGTCTTTGGAAGTTCACAACAAGGGCGTTCAGACACGCCATGCGTGGCGATTTCATCTTGCCCTTGGACAACACCGCGGTCGAACGACGTCGAGCGTGTGCATGCCATTATCCCCTTGAAACCCAACGATAAGACTTTATTACGTCTGGCGTCGCATGCCATCATCGCCCATAATGCATGCCCACAAACGATCGTACGACGGCGAGCGTGCATTCCATCATCCACACCCTTGGATAGCATACACGATGAATAACGTCGGGCATGTGGCATTTGTAATCCATAGCCCTTCTACTGCAACACGATCGCACAACATCGGGGCGTACAATGCTATAATCGCCCTTTGGGCAGCACACAAGCTCAAGCCGACGTCGGGCATTAAATGCCCATCGTTGGCCATTGACATCTACCAATCGGACTATCGGACTACGTCGGGGTGTGGAATATTATATTCGCCTTGTCAGGCACACACGATGGATGACAATCATACGTCGCATGCATCATCTCTTTGGGCAACACCATACAGTCGCACGATAGTCTGGCGTTTCAAATGCTATAAAGCCCTTGGGCATCACCAACACAAACGGTCAAAAACGATGTGGGCGTGACATGCCATCATTGGCCTATAGGGCACACACACGGTCTGACTACGTCGTCGTGCATGCATAGTGACCTTTGGGTAGCACACATGTAGATGACGCGACTTGGCATGCCTAATTACCTTTGAGAGGCACCCAAGGACGGACGACGTCGGCGTGGCTTACCATTATCACACACCCTTGGACGTGCACACATGTAGTGAAGACATCTAATGCCATGCCATCAATTTTGCCCTTAAGGGGCAGCACACATGGTCAGACAACGTTGAGCCCGTTACATGCCATCATTGCCCTTGGGCATCACACACACGGGCCGACTACGTCTGGCGCTTGCGATGACATATCTCTCTTGGACAACATATACGGTCGTACGTGTCGGGTAGGTGTGTCATCATCCTTGGACAACATACCAGAACGAACACCTCGAGCATGGTATCCAGCATCACCCTCGGGCTTACACATACATTTTTGATATATCCCCATAACAGCCATCATCTCACTTGGGCAGATCACACGTCGGAAGACAACTTCGGCATGGCATGCTATCTCGCCCTTGGACTCACAACCCTGTCGGACAGTCGTCGAGCGTGGCAATGCCATAATCACCCTTTGACAGGCGCAAACTCGATCGAACTACGTCGGCATGGATGCCCTCATTGCCTTGGGCAGCACACAAACTGTCGTAGGACGTCCGGCTTGGCATGCTATCATCACACCTTGGAAAGCATACATTATAGCACACGTTACGTGTCATGTTATCATCATCACCCTTTGGTACCGCACACGGCACGATCTCGGACCACATAAGCGTGCATGTCCTTCATGTCCCTGGGCGACACCGCACACGTCGGACCGTGGGGCATTCTGCCCCTCATTTCCCTTGGGCAGCAAACCAAACCACTTATAAAAACAAAAAACTAACTATTCGGGCTTTAGATGCCATCATTACCTTGGGCGCACACACAACGTCTGGACTACTAAAAAAAACGGTTTTTTCATGCCATCATCGATCATGGTGTCTTATTGTACTATCTATATACTTCTCGCTTTTCCAATCGCGTTGTACATTGGTTCATTTTTTAACTTAAAATACGGCACGATAGTGCATATTACATTTTTTTAATTTTACATTTATATTATTCTATATAAATAAAATATAATATATTTTTGTGAATAAAAACTAAACAAAATTAAGGAGAGATCACCTATATCTCAAAAAAATATACAGACTGAAAACATTGCATCAAATGGATACTCGAGCCTCAAATTTCAAACATTTGAAGTATCACTAATCTAATGATTTAAACTCAAAAAATTTCTTGTAAATTTGTGAAATTTTCAAAATGGACAATAATCTTTTGACTCAATGTCCGATTAAGGCGTTTTTTTTTTTCTCAATTTGTTTTTTTTTTGAATCCTACACGAACATTGTCCAAAGGCAGTTAATCGACGGGAGCCAATTTTTCTAAAAACTCTTTTAAACATTCAATTTTGGGAATTCCCCCAATTTTGAAGAAACTTGTAATTCTTTGTTTCTACGAATATGTGTCGGGCTTGGCATGCCAACATCGCCCTGGAGAGCACATCAGACAGCTTTGTTGGTGTTGCATGCCTCATTTTCCCTTGGAACAGCACCACGGTCGGATGACGTCGTGGTGAATGCCGCATGTCCATGGATAACACATCTTGCCAGACGACTCGATCATTGCGTGCCATCATCTCCCTTGGAAAGCCACTACGATCGACTACGTTCCCGGGCATGGATGCCATCATCCCTCCCTTGGAAAGCAACACAAAAACGATCGGAAAGTGTCTGGTTTGGCAATGTCACATCCATCTCCCCTTGGACAGCACGCAAGGTTAGATGATGTTAGGGCGTGACATGATGCATGGTGCTTAGGCAACACAATACGGTTCGGACAACGTCTATCTCGCATTCCTCATCCTCCCTTTACAATGCACCACTATCGAACTATGTCGGGCATGAAATGGCCATCATCGCCCTAGGGCAGCACACATGGTCGGATGCATCGGCGTGGCATGCCATCCAATCGCCCTGGACACACACACGATGACGCTGACATTGGGTATGCATGCCTTCCTTGCTTTTGGACTGCACACATAGTACGATGTCTGGGCATTGCATGCCCGTATTTTTTTTTTGGCAGCATAATGGTCGGGCGACCTCAGGCGTGACATGCCCTCATCGCCTATAGGGCTGCACCTGGTGGGATGAAACTTCGGGCACGGCAATGCCCGTCATTGTCCTTGGACAATCAGACTAGTCGTACTACGAATTCCTCACTGCCCTTTGCGTAGCACACACATTCACACGGACTCCGGGGCGTGGTATGGCCCTAGTCGGCCCATGGGCCGCACACACAGTCTGCCGAGGTTGAGCGTGGCGTGCCATCATTGCCCTTGGAAAGCATATATGTCGGAGCAATTTCCGGGTGGGAAGTTTTATCGGCAATTTGAGAGACAGCACAATAGGACGACATCATGCTGGCATGCCTGCATGGCCCTTTTGCATCACAACCCGTCAATGACTCGGGCGTGTTATCATCATCGCCCTTTGAAAGCATAACATCATACTACTAGGTCGGGCGTATCATGCCATCATCTCACTTGAACACCATAGGTCGGACTGTCGCGCATAATCCATCATCGCCCTCGGACTACACACACACGATCGAATGGCATCAATGAATGGGGCTGCCCGCAATGTCCCTTTGACACCACATACGGGTCTGACGTCGTCAGACAGGTGTAGCGATGGCCAAATTGCCCTTGATATCACACGGTCGGGAAGCGTCCGGGCATGGCATGACCCTCAGTCGGGCAGAAAAACCACTTCGATTACTCGGGATGGCATATTATCACGACCTTGACATAACACACGGTTGTGACGGCATCGATCGTGGCATAACCATCATAACAATTGTCAAAACTTCTTTCAAACCCTTCATTTTGAATTTCCCTCAAATTATTAAGAGAAATCAAAATCTTTAAATATGCGGTCGGCATCGAATAAGGAAAATAGATTTTTGATTTCACAATACCCTGTAACATATCTGACAATGTCAATTTGTTGCATATCAACAAATTTATGAGAATAAGATTTTATGGCCGTTAAATTTACATTTTCCCTATTTGGCACACAAGGCGTTGGACCAACGTTCGCGTGGCATGCCATCATCGTCCTGCATTACCCACAATTGGACTACGTCGGGCGTGGCTGCCATCATGACCTTTGTGAACATACCATCGAAAGAATGTTGACTGTGGCAAGTTGAATCATGCCCTTTGAATGCCACCATGGGTCGTATGATGTCGGGTGTGGTGTGTCTCATCGCCCTCAAAGCACCACGATGGGTAATGTGGGGAGAGGAGTGGGTAAGGGAAGATAATAGGTCAGGTAATGGTGGTGGGGGGGAGGTTTTGGGGTGGTAAAGTAAGGATGGTGAGTGAGTGTAATAGAGGAAAGCGGAGTGGTGAGCGGTAGGGGAATGGTGGTGTGCGGTGTTGTGTTGTTTTATTGGTTGCCTAGTGCTGTTCGGGGGGGGGTGACGACGTCGGGTTTTTTGCATGTTTACATCATCCTTGGCACAGCACATATGTGGTTCAACAAAACGTCGAGCGTGGCATGCCATCATCACCCTCGGACCAACTCACACAATCGAACTACGTTGGCTTGGCATGCCATGATGGCCCTTGGGCAGCACACAGAGTAGGATGATGTCTATCGTGGCAATGCCATTATCTCCCTTGGAATGCACACACGGTCGGACGACGTCAGGCGTGGCATGCCATCATCGCCCTTGAAAAGCATACAAGATCAAACGACGTCGGGAGTGTCATGTTATCATTGTCCCTAGATAGCACACACGGTTGAATGACATCAGGCGTAGCATGCCATCATCGCGATTAGGCATCACACGCGGTCGGACGACGTCGGGCATGACATTCCATCTTCGCCCTTGAACAACACACATGGTGGGACGACGTCGGGCGTGACAAGCCGTTATTTCCTTGGACAGCATACACAGTCGGAGTACGTCGGGCGTGGCATGCCATCATCGCCCTTGTCCAACAAACACGGTCGGATGAGGTCGACCGTTGCATGCCATCATCGCACTTGGACTTCACATACGGACGGATGACATCGGGCGTGGCATGCCATCATCGCCCTTGTGCAGCACACACGGTTTGACGACGTCGGACGTTAGATGCCATGCATGCTATCATCACCTTTGGACAGCACACAAGGACGAACGACGTCGGGCATGGAATGTCATCACACCCGATCGGATGACGTCATGTGTGGCATGCCTGCATGGTCATTGGGCAACAATCACAGTCGCAAGATATCGGGTATGGCATGCAATCACAGCCCTTTGAAAGCACACACGGTCAGACGACGTCGAGCGTGACATGCCATCATCGCCCTTGGGCAGCACACGCGATCGGACTACATCGGCCTGGCATGCCATCATCTCCCTTGACAGCATACACGGTCGGACTACGTCGGGCATGGCATGCCATCATGGCCCTTGGCCAACACACATGGTCGGACGACGTCGATGTGGCACGCCATCATCGCCTTTGGACTACACACACGGACGAATGACATCTGGCTTTGCATGCCATCATCGCCCTTGTGTAGCATACTCGGTCGGACGACATCCGGAGTGGCATGCCATCATCGCCCTTAGACAGAACAGACGGTCGTACTACGTCGGGTGTGGCATGTCATCATCCCTTTGGACAACACACACAGACGAACGACGTCGAGCGTGGCATGCCATCATTTCCCTTGGACTGTACATAAAGTTGGACCACATCTGGTGTGGCATGCCCACATGGCACATGGGCAGCACACAGAGTCGGAGGACGTCGGGCATTACATGCCATCATTGCACTTGGGCAGCACACACGGTCGGATGACGTCGGGCGTGGCATGCTAGCTCGCCATTGGACAGCTCACACGGTGGGACAACGTCGAGCGTGGCATGCCATTATTGACCTTGGACAACACACGATCAGACTACGTCGGGAATGGCACCCCACATTCCAGTGGGCAGCACACAAGATACCTAGACGACGTACGGGTCTTGTCATGCCAACATTGCCCTTGGAAGAATATACGGGAATCGGACGACGTTGGGCGTGACATGTTATAATATTCTTGGACAGCACACACGATAGACAGCGGTAGGGGTGCGCATGTGCCACATGGCATTGCGGTAGCACAATGTCGGTACTACGTTTGATGTGGAATGCAATATCTCACACTTGGGCTAGCACACCGGTCGAACGACGTTGGGCGTTAGATGCCATCATCGCACCTAGGCAGCACACCACGATCGGATAGGTGGGCGTGGCATTGACATCATCACCCTTGGAAAGCATACACGAGAGGACGTGTTGGGGCCCGTGGCATGTTACTCACCCTTTGACAGCACCAAGATCGGCCACCGTAGAGCGTGGCCATACCTTCATGGCCTTGGGCCAACACACACAGTTGGGACACTAGTGGGGCATGAATGCCATGAATCGCTTGGGCAGCACACACGATGGAGGATTGTCCGGCGTTAGTACCATAATAACCCTTGGGCAGCACACACGGTTGGACTAAGTGGGTTTGTTGTAGAATGTCATTATCGATTCTTATGGTCTGTCAAAATTCTGTATAATCTAATATATATTATCGCCTGTTCCCTAGTGTCGTACGATTCTTTCAGTTGTTAATTAATACGGTCGAGCATATTAACCTTTCTAGTTTTTAATTTATATTATTCTATAAAAAATACAAAATATACATATTTTTTTGAAAAAATAAATAAATTAAGGAGTAGATCACGTAGATCTCAAAAAAAAATATACAGACTAAAAAATTGACAAACAAACGAAGAGTAGAGCCAAAACTTTCAATTATTTGAAGTTTAACCCAAAATCAAAAGATTGGAAACTCCAAAAAACTAGTAGGAACTTTGTGAAATTTAAAGGACAATATCTTTTGGACATGGATTGCCGTTAAGGGTTATGTTTTTCAATCTGTTGGGTTTTTAGATATACGCGAACACGGGCCAAAGGCGGGGTGACAAGCAAAAGGGCGGGACAAGTGGCGGGGAACCACAGGCAAGGGGGACAAACAATCGTGTATCTCTTTATTTTTGCGTTTTATCAGGAATATATGTGATCGGTGAGTCGGCATAATGACCAACATATACATTTGAGAGCAGATACAGTACGGACGGGTCGGGTGTGGCAGGCCATCATTGCACTTGGACAGCACACAAGTCTGATGATGTTTGTAGTTGCATTGCATGCCCTCATGGTCCAAGGAAACACATACATTCAGACGACGACGATCGTCGCAGCCATCCATCTCCCTTGGAAAGCACACACGATCGGACTACGGCGTGGAGTGGATGCCATCATCTCCCATGGGAAAGCCACAAAAAAAGACGCATGGGTGAGTTGAGCGATTGGACTATAATGCCTCCAGTAAGGTGAAAGGGCGACAGCACGCACGGGCTATAGCAGGAACGTGTAGGCTAGTGAATGAAAGATAACTGATACAGTAAGGAACACAACACGGTCGGGGAGGACGTCTATCATCGCATGCCATCATGTGCCCTTGGACAATGCAAACGATCTTGGAATTCGTGGCGGGCGTGGCCATGCCACTATCGCCCTAAGGCAGAACAAACTATGGTCAGATTTGGCGTAGGGACTGGGGCATGAAAGTCTTCCCTTTGGACAAAAACACAAATATTCGAACAGACGTCCGTTATGGCATCCCGTCAGTTTTGGGTTGCCACACTGGTCGGACGATGTCGGGCGTGGTTTGGGCATGCGCGATTGGCCTCTGGGCAGCATTAAATGTTGGACGAACGGGGCTAGAACATGACTCAGTTGCCCTAGGGCTGACACCACGGTCGGATGATGTCCGGTATGGCTGCCTGGCATGGTCCTTTGTAGCACAGATAGTCAATACTAAATCCGTGGATGCCAAATTGCCCATGGGCCGCACAAACGGTCGGTCGAGGTCGAGCCTACAATGCCATCATTGCCCTTTGAAAGCATATACGGTCGGACAACGTCGAGCGTGGCATGTAATCATCGGCCTTGGATAGAACACACAATAGGAAGACGTCGGGCTTGGCATGCTAGCATGTCCTTTGGGAAGCACACATAGTCGGATGACATCGGGTGAATTATACCATAATGGCCTATGGGATGCACACACGGTTAGACGATGTCGGGTGTGACATGACATCATCTCCCTGAGGCATCACACATGGTTGGACGACGTCAAGTGTGGCTTCTATCATCTCTCTTTGAAATCATACACGATTCATGAATGCGTGGCATGGCAGCCATCATTCACTAGGGAATCC
This sequence comes from Solanum habrochaites, assembly GCA_027704765.1. Lineage (NCBI taxonomy): Eukaryota > Viridiplantae > Streptophyta > Magnoliopsida > Solanales > Solanaceae > Solanum > Solanum habrochaites. The sequence continues at coordinate 4,865 of JAKWJA010002400.1, read as the reverse complement.
TGTACATTTATGGTCTGACGCATGTTTTGCCGGGTTTGGATGCCATTCATCGCCCTTGGATACACACACCGATCGGAAAGTGTCAAGCATGGAATTGCCGTTTTGTGTCCTTGGGCTTGGCAGCACTCACACGGTTCGTGACGACGTCGAGTGTGGCATGCATTATCGCATCAGGGCAGCACACAGGTCTCGAATCGGGTCTTGGGCGTGTCATGCCACTACCTTGGACAGCACACTAAACGAAAGACATCGGAAGTGGCTGTCATCATTCACCCTTTTATAGCACACAAGGCTCCAGGAGGGAAGTTAGACTGCGCAAAATGTACCGATCGGGCATTGGGAGGAAACAAACGTCAAACAACGAGAAAAAGTGTGGACATGCCGTCATCGCCCTGGGCAGCTCACCCCCCCCCCCACCCCCCCAAACAAAGTGTAGACATCAGGCGTTGCATGTCGCCATGGTCCTTGGGCAGCACACCACTTATGGGACGGACGTTGAGAATCGCATGCCATATCACCTTGGAAGCACACGACAGGTCGGGGAACAACGTCGAGCATGGGAATGCATCATCGTACTTCGACAGCATATTACGGTTGGACGACGTGGGCGGGTCTTTTTGATGGAGTTCAGGTTTACCAGAACACACGAAGGAACAATCTCGGGCCAGGCATGCCCCGCATGGTCCTGGGTGAAGACACGATAGAGGACGTGAGTGGGGCAGGAGTCATTGGACATTGAGGAAGAAAACATGGTGTTAGAGACCTGTGCATGGACATATCCATCATTGATCTGAGGTAGCACACCACGGTTGGACGACAGTCCCAGAGTGGAATTCAATCATTCACCCTTGGAAAGTACACACAATCAAAATACGTCGGGGTCGTGGAATGCTCTCATCACGTCATGGGTAGAACACACGTTCGGATGACATCGGTTCGTGGCATGCCCTTCATAATAAGCAGCACAAGCGGGTTCTACGACGTAAGGCAGGCAGCCGTAAGGCCATCTCTCCCCGGAAAACACACTGGTTGCACAATGTGGGGTGTAGTGGAAGCCATCCATTCACCTGGACAGCATCACACGGTTCAAAATATATCGGCAGGGCTGGCATCATGGCCGTGTGCGAACACATATGAATGAAACGACGTCGAAAGTGGATGTCATCCGCCTTGTGCGCAACACGGTCAGAGGGCAACCGTTGCTGTGTGGAATGCCCAATATCGCCCTTGGACAAACAAACACAGGTCGTACGATGCGAGTGTGGCATGTCGTGATCACTATGGACAACACACATGTACGAATGACGTCCACCGTGGCATGCCATCATCGCCCTTTGACTGACATACAGTTGCACTACATAAGGCCGTGGGCATGCCACAGGCCTGAGATCAGCACACATAGTCGGACGGACGTCGGGGCTACATTTAATCACCTAACCTTTGGAAGCACCACACGGTCAGACACATTTGGGCTGTGGCATGCCATACTATCCCTTGGACTAAGCAGTCAAAAGCAGGTCCGTGGAACACTGAAAGTACAAAGACGCTCCGGCCACTCGAAAGCACGAACCACTGGTACAAAAGAAAACGACGAGAACTACGTAGGACGCAACTGCAATGACCATATAACCTGGGTAATACACACGGTTCGAGACGACGTGGGTTGGGTCATGGCCATCATCACCTAGGAAGCATACAAGATCGAAACGACATTTGGGCGTAGCATATGTATCACCCCTTGGAAACCCCACTCGATCGGAATACGTAGGGTGTGCCATGCCACCATGGCATTGGGCACAGAAACGTTTGCTATGTGGGACCGTGGCATGCCATCATCGCCCTGGGGCACAACACGGTCGCGACACCCGGGCGGTGAGATCCATTCATTACCCTTGGGCCAGCACACACGGTGTGCCTACGCGGGGGGTTTGGCATGCCATCATTGATCTCATGGTGTCGCATTCATTACTAATCTTAATATTTCTCATTTTCAACAATGCTTTGTAGTACTCTCTCATTCTTAACTTAAACGAACAAAGATATATTAACTTTTGTAGTTTTACATTGAATTATTCTATTGTTATAAAAATATTATATATTTTTAAAAAAAAACTAAAAAAAATTATGGAGTTGACCACGTTAAATCTCACAAAAAATATTTGCAAAATAAAAAAAATCGCATCAAACGAAATCAAGCCCAAAGTTTCAAATCTTGAAGTTCACCAAATCAAAGATTGAAATCAAAAAACATGAGTTTGTAAATTTGTGAAATTTCATAAACGGTTAATATTTTGACTTCGATGTTCCGATTGAGGCCTACTTTTTTTTTCGTTTGGTTTTGGTTATTTTTTTTGAAGCCATACGCGAAAAACTCCCATGCGACTTGGAATAGCCAATTTTCCAAAATTGTCTTTTAACCCTTTCAAATTTTAAATTTTCCCCCAATTTTGAAAAAAATGGTAACATCTTATTTCTATGATGAATCTAGAAAAGAAAAATAGATTCTGGAGTCGAATCCCTTGTAACACATAAGACAATTTTCAACTTAATGGCTAGATGATCAAATGGGGATGAGAAATATGTGAGGAGCCAAGCAATTTTACGGGGCCGAATTGGTGGGGAAACAAGATCGAACAAAAATCGAGCGTGGCATGCCTCATCCCCTCTGGATAGCACACACGACTACGGACTAAGTTGGGGTGGATACATCATGTCCTTGGGAGCACACAGTCGGACAATGTCGGCCGTGGCAATGCCATCATTGTTCTTTGAATGCACACACAGTCGAACGACATCGGGCATGTCATTCCAGCATTGCCCTTGAAAAGCATACACGATCAGACGACATCGGGCGTGTCATGCCATCATCTCACTTGGGCAGCTCACACGGTCGGACAATGTCAGGCATGGCATGCCATTTCTCCCTTGGACAGCACACACGGTTGGACAACATCGAGCGTAGAATGCCATAATCTCCCTTGTACAACACGCTCGCTCGGAATACGTCAGGCATGGAATGCTCTCATTGCCCTTGGGCAGCACCCACGGCCGGACGACGTTGGTCTTGGCATGCAATCATCACCCTTGGAAAGCATACACGATAGGAAAATGTTTGACGTAGCATGTTATCATCACTCTTGGACAGCAACAAACGATCGGACCACGCTAGAGCGTGGTATGCATCATGTCCCATTGGGCAGCACACACTGTCGGACTACGCTGGGGCGTGCCATGACATCATCGTCCTGGGATAGCACCACACAAGTCGGCGACGATGATCGGGGCGTAGTTAGATGCCATCATTACCTCGGGGCAGACACCAGGTTGGACTATGCGCGCCCGTGTTAGTGTTTCATGCCCACCATCGATCATGTGTGTCTTTTTCGTACTAATCTAATAGATCTCTCGAGTGTCCATCGCGGGGTACCTAATTCTTCATTTAACTTAATACGGCCACGAAGATATTACCTTTTTAGTTTTTTACATTGTAGAGGATTCTAATAAATAAAAAATATAATAATATTTGTTTGAATTAAAACTAAACCAAAATTAAGGGTAGAGCACATAGATCTCAATAAAATATACATACTAACAACAATTGCAATCAAACGGATATTCGAGCCCAAAGTTTCAAAAAATTTGAGTTTAATTAAATATCGAAGATTTAAACTCAAAAAAATGTAGTTGTAAATTTTGTTTTGTAAATTTCAAATGGACAAGATCTTTTGAGTCGGAAAGGTCCGAATTAAGGCGATTTTGTTTTTTTCTCCAATTTGGTTACTTTTTGAGTCTACATGAAACAATGTCAAAGGCGGTTCGACAAGCCGATTTTTCTGAAAATACGTCTTTAACCCATCAATTTTGAATTTCTCTTAATTTTGAGGCAACTTGTTAATTATTTGTTGCTCCGACTCTGTGTCGAGTGGGCCTGCCATCATAGACAATTTCCAAAAAAATTATTTAACCCCATTCAATTTGAATTTCACTCAAATATGAAAAAGAATAGTACTTTAATGCTAAAGACTAATCAAAGAAAAATTAGATTTTTGAGTTCAGATAACCTTGTAACCATTTCATCTGCGGAATGTCAATTTGTGTTAGATAAACAAAATTTTGAGAAAAAAAAAGCTTTTATTTTTCCCGGTCAATTTACATTTTCCTACTTTTGCACCACATGGTTTGACAACGTCGCGCGTGGCATTGCCATCATCTACCTTGGAACAGTACACCCGGATCGGACTACGTCGGGCAGGCTGCCATCTATGACCTTGGGGAACAACAAAACAGTCGGAGAATGTGGACTGTGGCAAATACAATCATCGCCCATTTGAAGCAAACAAAGTCGGACGATTGTTCGGTTATGTGGTGTTCCATCTATCCCTGGAAAGAACTCACGATCGGACGACATCGGGTTGGCACGTTATCATATCCCTTGCGGACCGCACACACGATCAAAACCGTACGAACGTCGGGCGTGGCATGCCCGAATGGACATTGTGACCCAGAACACAACCTGGTCGGCTAACGTCGGGCCTTGCATGCCCACATCGCCCTTGGGATCTCACATGTAGTCGGTCAAAAATCAGGCGTTGGCATTCCAATAACAGCCCTTGTGCAGCACACACGGTCGGACGAGTACGGGGGCGTTAGATGCCATCATTGACTTAGGTAGCACAAACGGGAGCGATAAAATCAGGGCAGGTTCTGGCAATTACACATTGCACTAGCACCAACAACGGCTCGGCAACGTAGGGCCGATTGGAAATCCATCATCGATTTTGGACACACACCCCATCCTCAATGGAATAACAATACTCCGAACACCTCGATGCCCCTCCCATAGACACCACACTCGCAACTTCAAC
>JAKWJA010002399.1:0-88670 GCA_027704765.1 Solanum habrochaites | reverse complement strand
ACAAGGTAAACATTCAGCTTTAAGAAACATCAACACACGGACCATGCTCCCATGTATAACTCCAAGTTAGCACTAGTGCAACTGGAAATAGATCCCATCTAGTTACCTCCACTTATTGTCTAGCTCCTTTGGAACCACCATAGGCTAGGTACATCACATTCAACAAGTCACATAATCTTCATTAACATTAGACATAAGACCAACATGATTCATTAATAGTAGACATAAAGCAACTTACTTCATTAACATCATATAGAAACTCGTTCATTCATTAACATTGCAAGGACACACCAAGACTCCCTCACAATGACTACTTGTGCAATGCATAGATGGTGTCCCATTCCCCCACCTACCCTAAGTAGTACACCTTTAGGAAGACCTATTTCATTCCATTCTTTGGGGGGTGAAAACTTTACGCGACGTAGGACCATGGGTCTTAAACGGATCCTGTATAACCCCTACCGGATGAGGGATCCCCAATTGCCTAAAGTAGGGTCGTTCTTTTTATCCTTTAGGTGGAAAACCACTAGCTAGTCCTATGCGGGCTCATAGTTAAGGGATAAGGATATTGCTTCTAGATACTACGACTTTACTAGCGGAGAGTACCTATCTCAAGAGGTTGCTACCTGTAAGAGTCCCCCCCAACCTCTACTCAGGAGAGTACTCCTTTTCCTCGATGTAAGCATCAATCATATAGAAGATTAGGCTTTCATGGGCATTTTTCATTGACATGGTTATGGGATTGCTACAAACAAGTTTTTTTTTAAAAAACAAACTGCACGTGTAACAAACGGGAGAGCACCCAACCCAACCTATCATTCATTCATTAGAAAACTCTTTAGGGATATTGAGATTACTTCTAGATGCTACATCTCTACTAACGGAGAGTACCCATCTCCAGGCCCCCCATTCATTCATTAGAAAGATCTTGGGAATATTGAGATTGCTTTTCTAACACCCTGCCACCTCTACTCAACAAGAAAGTAATCCTATCCCAACATCTCCCCATTCATTCATTAGATCCTATTAAGAAAACCTTTCAATAGACCCACCTTCATTACATTTTCATGAGCTCTTTTCTTTCTTTCATTCACACTCAATGTGTGTATAATCTGAGAACGCCTTTTCACTAACCACCTTCTCATGAATTTGCTCTAACATGATCTTAACCACATTCATCATATCCACCTACAAGCACTACGTCACTTCACATTATACTCAATAATCATATTATTTCAAAATCCCTCACATAACTTCCAAATGATACATCTCTTAACATATGCATCATAACATTACTTTACTTCAATTCAATTGCCTCAAGTCCATAACCACAATACTCTACCAGTTCATTAAGCTAAACACTGCTACATAATGGACCCTACCACACAAAGCAATGCAATAAGAACTAGAACATTTAGGTCACTTACCTTTATTCCAAGCCACATGACCTTTTTCTCAATTCATCCAACAATTCATCCACAATTAGGCATGAATATCAATATATAACAACAAATACACACCATATAAACCACATTCTCACCATATCCAATCACTTCATCAAACCCACTTTGTAGATAATTTAGGAGTTTGGTGGACAAAAAAAACCATGGATTCTTCAAGGAAGTCCATTAAAATCACTCTTAAAAAGACCTTAATCTAACATTATACATAATATCATGACTTAGAAACGTTTTAACAATGACCTGCATAGAATAGAAATTGAGAAAATGTCATTGGATTGCAGGTCACGTTTTGAAAACCTTGAAATTTGCCTCCTTGATGAGAACTTATTCAAGAATGAAGATGCCCCATACTTAGGGTTAGGAATCCCATGAAAATTGGTGAATTACTCACTTGAAATTCTTCTCCTAGCTTGAATTTGACCTAGACCTTCAATGGTATTCTTGAGAGAATATTTTTGAGAGGGAAGAGTTTGATTTGGGTATTTAGTCTAAGCGAGGGTTTAATTGTTTTAATATAATTAAAATACGTAAAAACACTAAAAATGACCGTCCATATATTTAATTAGCCAAGGGTAGAATTTACCAAACCACCCTTGGCTTGGATGACTCCAAGACAAAATTGCAGGTGCTCATTTGCGGTCCCCACCTACGAACCGTAGGTGGGTTGACGGCCCGTCTTGTTGGTCGTAGTTATGTTTAGAGGATTGGCCATGGGAGCTAAGTCTCCCTGGGCTAACTCTTGACCTACGCAGGTCACTTATGCTCCTTCAGTTGAACCTAGTTCCCGTAGGTCTGCAACTTTGGTCAGTTTTTGGGTTTTAACTTAGGCTCTCCTCAAGGACTCTTAGGTATTCCTTTGGGGAGTCATACCTGTTAACCCGAAACCTAACCTTCTACACACTAAGGGTCTCCCCATACATGGTAGACTCAATGACGCAGGCCAAAATACATACAACGTGGAAGAGCACACAAACACACAAAAGATGAGTTTCCGAACGTCAATGGTTGTTCCTTAACTTTTGTACTCAAAAACCACTCAAGAAACCTGCCCTTGATACTTTTTTCCCCATCTTTATGCAAGTTACTTACTCAAGAACTCATGTTAAGCTTTAGTTTTATCCAGTTCATTTTGAGGGTGTAACAGGTGAAGGTTGAAGTGATGTTCTGAGAATTTCTTCCAGAGTATAAATATAGGGGTGAGAAACAAGAAACCGATAAAAATAAAGTAAAAATGAATACAATCAAATGTATTCCTTGCCCAAATGACTAAAACCATTGTAAGGTGACAACGACAAAATAGAAATAGTGGCTATGTGTCACAAACCCCGAAGGTATATCCTTATGAATAGCTGAGGGCGTAGAGAGGGGCAAGAAATCAAAACGAATAGAAGAATCAGGATCAAACAAAGAAAAAGGAGACAAATGATAAAGGTAAGAAAAATGTTCATGCATTCCAGGAACAAAAGTTTAAGGGTGGTGGTGATGGTGGTGTAGAGGAAGAGGTAGATACAATAAAATAGAAGAATTTACTCAGAGATGGAGTCAAAAAGAAAATTAGAAGGAATGTAAAAAAATCATCAATAAGAACAAGTTTAGTGCACTAGAAGACACTAAAGAAGTAGTGCAAATTGTAACACCCCATATTTTAAGTGTAATAGTTCTATTTATATGACATTTATAAATTTCCTTGTGGCATGATTATGGACTTAGTTTCCAATGCGACTAGTGACAATATAATAGGTTTAAAGTGAATTGTCCTTGAATTTTGATGTGACCCGATTAATTTTACGTCAATGGAAGTATTTAAATTTGAGATCATAAGGTGGTAATTGACTCTAAAGTTTAAAGTGACATAGTTTATATAAGTTTTAAGTTAATTCAAAGGTATTAAAGTCTAGAAATGGAATAAAATATTTAGGTGCTTGGTTGACTACACTTAAGCTAGTGGGTGACAAGTTGGTGCATCACATGCTTTAAATTGTTGACAAGCCCAAGGGACTAAGTAGGTGAATCACCTACTAAGACTTTGTTTACCATGTTATTGGGCCAAGTACTCTACCACCTACTCGCATTAATCTTGCCCTAGTTGAATAGAAGAATAAGGGGAAAAACCCAATATGCTTATGTCCAAAAAGACCCAAGTGAAAATTCCAAGTAGGTGGATCACCTACTTTATAATTTATGGCCTAAAATGAGTGAGAAAGTCGTACAAAAAAGGTCCCTTTTAAAGGGATTGATATAAAACTTTTCAAACCATTTTTACTTTTATAAAAACTGATTTATGGAGCTTTCTCTTTTTTCTCATAGCTCCACGATACAACCATTAAATACCATTAGGGTTCTTGAATATTAGGGATTTCAAAATTTTGAAAGTTATACCTTAAGACAAGTTGAAAAGGTCAACCTTTAGTTTGAAGAATTCAAGTCTTAGGAAGTGGTAGTTCTTTGTAAGCTACTCCAATTTTCCCCTCTTGTCTTGAGTTAATTATACACTTGAGTACGTGTTAGTCCGGAGTATGGGAATTTTCCCTCTAACATGATGTAATATTGTGGAGGATGTTCTTGGTGGTTAGGATGTTAAGACAACCATTGAGGGGAGTCCCTTTGAATTGCATATGAGCTTGTTTGAGCATTCTAAAAGTAAACTAGCCTTCTTCAAGTGTTGTTGATTCAGAATCAATTATCTATTGATTTTTAGCCTTATTAATGTGTAATTAAAAAAAACAACAACATGTTTTTTGTATGTTATGATAAGGATGTGACAGGAGTGTGGTATACTTATGGATATGTCAAGGACTTAACATATTGCAAGGATTGTCGGTGCGGACTATACGAAGTTTTATACGTATGTGGACCACTATGGACATGGAAGGAAGCAAAACATGGCATTAGATAAACTGTTCAGCCTACTTACTTGCTTGGTTTTTATTTTGGTGAGATCAAGTAGCTCAAATTGGTTAATATTAGCCTTACAACTTATTTTATTATAAATTAGTAATCTAAAGAGAAGGAGCTTATGTCATACATTTGAATTGCATAACAAGGTATATAAGATTATTTGATTTCCTATTTATTTGTCATGAATCCAACACTTGTATTACAAAGTAAGCTTTCGAAGTGCCTTTGGTAGTGACTGATCCATATTTGCAATTCCTACTTCCTAGAGCATTAAAATGAATACTCTAATATGAGGTTATTTTTTTAAAACTAAATGTACATGCTTACTCTACCAGCTATTAGCATGGAAGATTTAAAATTGTTTCATCGTTAAAGTACCCTTGGAACGTATTCCCATGATATAAATCAAAATTATCCTATATTACCCATGGTACATATGTTTATATGGTAGATATACATGTGACACTCCGGAAATTCCATGACTTAGACTAGAGCTTAACCTATTTAATAATGTTTAAAATGATGTTTCTAGACCTATATTAGTGTAATAAGTTCATTTAGAAAGGTTAGATCCAAAATGACAAAGAAAGACCTTGACGTCCGGAAACTAGCTAATTCAAACTAGTTGACGTCCCTATGTTTAGTAAAGGTTTTGAGATGTCAAATGAAGTCCAAAACTTGTAAACCGACCTTGGATAGGTAGTATGTAGTCTGGTAACAACACCCCAAGGACCACCCAAACGGTCCTTGGCGAGTACCCCAACATGGTAGGCAGTCTGCCAAAGCAGCCTGTGCAAACAAGATTGGAGCATTAGGTCTGTGATACACAACCTACACGTAAGATACTGCCTCAAGAATTGAGGGGCATCCTTGCAACACGAGTCTGACACGCACCTCACATCTTCGACCCAAAATTTCAGAAAAATAACGGGAATTTGACCCTGTAACGTGCAGCCACTTCCTAGAATCGTTAAAGTCATATTTTTAGGTAATTTAACTTCATAAAAAGACCCATTTAAGTGAAGGGTCTTTTGGGTAATTTACAGGACGACTATATATTTAAACTAGGTCAGTTTTAGACCACTTTTTTCACGTGCAAATCATATTGAAACGCAATTACCCATGTCTCTCAAAAAACACTCTCTTTTCCATACTCCATTAAAGACAATAAGAGCTTAAGGAAGAAGACTAAGGCTTCGAGGTTTCCAATCAAATTTCTTAGACTATTCATTTATAAGGTATGGTTTTTCCACTCTTAGGATTCCTTTCCCCAAGAGGTCCTTTCAAAGATGGTTTTCAAGAATACAAACTTTTAGGGTTTTTACTCTACAAAATGGGTTTTTTCTCCTAACTCTATATTTATGAATTTATGTGAAAATAATGATGTTCTATGGGGGGTGTTCCACAACGAATTCTTTAGATTCAATTTAATACTGTTGGAAATTTCAGTGATGCATGATCTTCCTCTAATTGAATGGTTCGAATAGTTGTTTCCCACTACTCATAACAAATGTAAATGTTTATGTTTGGAACTAATACTTGAAAGCACTCTTTAATGAGGCCTTTCCCTTATCCTACATATGATTGATCTTGTATAGGAATTTGAAGAGTTGGTATGACTATGCTATTGTGTATTTTTCACTATGTTTACGTTATATTATTGTAAACATTGAACTTAGTTCTTGATCAAGGAATTCGAAGCACAGGTGAGTGTGTATTTCACTACGTAAATATTTTAGGGACTTGTAAGTAAATATTAATTTCACTTTAGTCCCTACAAAGTAGTATAAATAGAAGTGCCCCTCATTTGCAAAGGCACCAAGAAAAGTTGTAAGCAATTCTTCCAAGCAATACAAAATCCTTCTTCCAAAGTTCTCTTTTGTTCTTTCTAAGTCTTTATTTACATTCTCTTAGCGTTCTGAGTTTTACAGGATTAATTGAGCTTACAAGATCGTGATAGATGCGTGAGTAAGTTGTCAAGTACCACACAGAGTCTTAGAAAATACTCTAAGTCTGTGACAAAGTGGTAACAGAGCAGGTTTTATACTAAAGGAATGGCTACTGAAGGAGACGTAAACGGCGCTAGCACCACCAACGTCCGCTTAGATGGTGGAAAGAATAACCGAAAGGGAAAGAAACACCAAAAAAGGTAATGAGGGATGTGCTTCCCGAACTCCCACACCTATCAAGGCGCTACAGTCTCATCCCCCCCTCAACTAAACTGCCGATGCAAGTCGACCAAATTGGCGAAGATTGCATAAACCAACCGCTGAAAAGAATGGGGGTCGCAAGATTGGGATAGAAGAGACAATCCATCGAGATCTTAAGCCGGCGTCATGAACGTGGCAGAAATCAGTTCAAGACCTGAGACCTGTCACCCGTGAGGAGACGAGACCACCGTAAAGAGTTGGAGGGTCGCCAGCAGTCTGAGTTTTGAATGAATTAGGCCACGCTTCGCTTGGAGTTTCTCTTATGGATTGTGCTTGAACGCAAAGGAGACCATCACTTCAAGAGCGATAACTTACAGAAGCGCTTGGCACGCTCAAGACCTGAAGCCGAGTAACAAACACTCAAGGAAGGCGTGGAGGTCTGGAGGATCTGCCCCACTGACCGGGGGATAGGGAGGGCCAGGGTTGAGGATCCAACCATCAATAATTCAAAGGTGTCCGTGACGCTCAAAGGTATAACTTCTATGGCACTTGGAAAACTACTTCAACTGTAGTTGGGTGAGAAGTGACGGGAACAAGATCAAAACTGTCGTGTTGTACTTGTCTGAGATGGCTATGTTATGGTGGAGGCCAAAGAGTCTAAGATCGGGAAAGGGACGTGAACCATCAACATGTGGGAGCAATTCTGCGAAGAATTCAAAAAATCCTTCTTCCCTAACAACATCGTGTATGAGTCCGGGAATTGAAGCAAACAGGAAGCATTCGTTGGTATGTGAAGGATTTCACAACTCTAACGCTTCAAATTCCCAACATCACGGATGAAGATATTATGTTCCACTTCATGGACAGACTGTAGAATTAGGCCAAGAGAGAGTTGGAGCAGCGTCAGGTCAAGACCATCGACGAAGCCATCACACAAGCATGAACGATATGACAAGATGAAGGGTCGAATACAGAAGTTAGTTCATGCCAAAGGTGGGGAGACCGGGCCGAGGGAAAGATCAGCATTCACACCTCAAGAACCGACTCCTACCACCGGATAGTCAAGTTCTGGTCGTGCGCCAAAATTAATACGAAGAAAGCTGGCGTAGACCAACAAAGAGATGGATAAAAAAACCTACATATGAGAGAACACACACGGCTATGCAGTTGCCCCGAGATGAATAAACCTTGGTTCCATCCTACCATCCTAACCTGAACGAAAGATGGACCACAAGAGCAAGGGTAGGATGCGGGCACGATGCAGTTGGGCATAGTTGGACTGTGCGGTGCGATAGACAAACAGACTGAGAAGCCAGGAGAATTTAGCACGCAGTATGTAGACTTCTCCATTAACGGATGACCATCTTGTGCCATGGTAGACTTCGAGTCTGAAGCAAACATCATGACCAAGACAGCGGTAGATAGGTTAGGGCTGAACTTTGTTTTAAGCAACACCCACCTCAAGACAGTTAACGCCCCACCGACTCCCGTGTGTGGGGTCACCCAAGGAGTAAGAATCATGTTGGGGAAGTGCCAAGGTAAAACAAACTTTACTGTCGCTCCTTTAGACATATTTGATATCATTCTCGAGCAAGAGTTCTTTTAAAACGCAGCCACACGATGATCCGACCCCTCTTTACCTCCAACGCCTCATGGTCATGGGTTGGAAGGGTCATGCATGGTAACCCTAGTCAGGAGGACGTCATTCCTATCTACCATTGCAAGTTCGTGAGAAGAACAATGGTCACTATGAGTACTTTCCACCAACTCTAGAGAAAGTCTTGAGAGAACGGGACGTGAATTCCGGATAGAGTTTGAGGTCGGAGCCAAGCCACCTGCCCATGCACCTTACCGCATGGCTCCACCCAGTTAAAGGAGCTAAGGAAGAAGTAAAGAGAGCTCCTCGAGGCCGGTCAAATCCATCCATCCAAGGCACCTTATGGAGCGCCAATGCTATTCCAGAAAAAGAAATACGAATCGTTGCGCTTATGCATTGACTATCGGGCGCTCAATAGGGTAAAAAATAAGAACAAATATCCTATCCCGATAATTGAAGATTTATTTGATAGACTTGGGTAGGACAAGTACTTCACCAAGAGATATCTCCGGAAGGTACTACAACGTGCGCATCGCAGAGGTGGAGATTAGCCAAAGACAGCGTGCATGCTAGATACGGTAGAATACGGTGTTTGGTGATGCCTTTCAGCTAACCATGCACCCCGCCCCAACTTTTTGCATGCCTGATAGAATAAGATCCTTCAATCCCTACTTGGACCAGTTCGTTTTGTGGTGTACTTGGATGACACTAGTCCATCTATGCACACCTGGGAGGCACACGTGGAGCACTGAGTAAGTCTTCCAAATCTTAGAAAGAACTCATCTTTACGGTCAAGAGGGAGAAGTGCGAGTTTGACCAACCCAAGGTGCACTTCTTAGGCCATGTTATCAGCAAAGGCGAATTCTAGATGGACGAGGCGAAGATTAGGGCGATCCAAGAGTGGGAGGCGCCCACGAAGGTGATCGAGCTGTGATCATTCCTTGGACTTGCAAACTACTATCGCAGGTTCATTAGTGATTACTCCGCTAAACCGCTCCACTAACCGAGTTATTAAAAAAGAATAAGCTATGGGTTTGGAGCGAGGAGTGCCAAAGAGCATTCGAAGGTCTCAAGGCCATAATAAGAGAGGAAACGTTCTTGATGCTGCCCGACTTCTCAAAGACCTTCAAAATACATACGGATTCCTCAAACATTGCCATTGGGGGAGTCTTAATGCAAGATAGACACCCAATAGCATTCGAGAGCCGCAAACTAAACGAGGCCAAATGACAGTACACAACGCAAGAGAAAGAGATGACAACCATTGTGCATTGCCTATGCACATGGAGACACTACAACTAGGCTCCAAGTTCGTGGTCAAGTCCGCCAACATTGCCACTAGCTGATTTTAGTCGCAAAAGAAGATCACCCCGAAACAAGCTAGATGGCAAGATTTTCTAGCAGAGTTCGACTACGTTTTGGAGTACAAGCCAGGAAGAGGCAATGTCGTGGCCGTCTCACTAAGTAGGAAGGCTGAGCTTGCTGCCATCACTACAACCTACTGTGATATACAAGATGCAATCAAGGATGGCATGCAACACGATCCAGAGGCCAAGAAGATGATGGAGTTGGCTGTCCAAGGCAAAACCAGGCGTTTTTGGGTAGAAAATGGCTTCTTGCTCACTAACGGTCAGATAGTTTAAGTACCTAAGTTCGGGTCTATCAGGCGGTATATCATACAGGAAAGCCACGACATACCGTGGTTGGGTGTCCGGGATAGCGACGTACGAGGGCGCTGATCGAGGCTATTTACTTCTGGCAACGCATGCGGGAAAACATCGAGTGCTATGTGCAGACTTTTCTTGTGTGCCAACAATACAAGGTGGAGAAAAGGAAATCGGGAGGGTTACTAGAGCCGCTACCTCTAGCAGAACGCCTATGGGAGAGCATGACCATGTACTTCATCACTTCCTTGCTAAAGTCTGATGGGTTTGGTACGATCATGATCGTGGTAGACAGGCTTTCAAAATATTCTACATTCATGCCTGCCACAGACGGTTGCACCGCAAAGGAAGCGTCTCCATTATTCTTCAAGAATATGGTGAAATATTAGGGGCTTCCGAGACATATCATCAGTGACCGAGACCACCGCTTTACGGGGAACTTTTGGAGAGAGTTGTTCGAAATACTTGGCACGGAGCTTCACTTTTCCACAAGTTTCCACACGCAAACCGACGGCCAGACCAAACGCATCAATGCCCTGTTAGAGTGCTATCTAAGGCACTATGTCCATGCGCATCAAAAGGATTGGGCCCGAATCCTAGATATGGTGTAATTTTATTATAATTTGTAGAGTAGTGAATCCACCAGGCGCACACCATTTGAGTTGGCGACAGGCCTACAACCCCACATGCCGCACTCGTTGCCGACTATTTTTGAGGAAAACACTTTGGGTGCTCACCATCTTTCCAAGGGATGTGAGGAGCACTTGACACTGCTAAGTCCTACATGGACAAGGCAGCAAAGAAGATGAAAAAGTTCGCCAACCACAAGCGTCATCCCACGGACTATAAAGAAGGTGATATGGTCTTGGTGAAATTCAATCCAAGACAATTCAAAGCACTAAGAGGCGTCCATCAAAACTTAGTGCGCAATAAGGGTCCGTTCAAGATTGTTTCCAAGGTGGAAAAGATTTCGTACAAGTTGGAGTTACCTCCACACTTTAAGATCCACCCGGTGTTTCATGCGAGTGTACTCAAGACGTATCTTGAAGACAAGGAAGATCCTAGCCGGAATCGATCACAACGGGCACCCATTATTTTCACCTCCTCGCATGACCCAGAGATCGAAGCTATCATGGATTATCAATCCAACGAAGTGAGGTCAACAAGCCAGCGCCATGTTCTTTTTGCATTTGAAGGGACAAACTCGAAGAGGACACATAGAACATCTGAGATTTGTGGCGGTTCAAGGACAAAGTCCAGAAATTCTTACAGCAATGCACCGCGATCGTTGTATCATCAAGCGGGGGAACTTGTGATGTCCCACCACAATTTCAGCCTGATTTTGCATCCAGAAAGGGGCATATTTCTCTAGAGTTGTGCGGAGAACTCTAGAACACTTTAGAACTCTCAAGAAGGCTAGAGAAGGTCCGGTCCCAAGATAGTGTAGAATTCTCTAGAAAATGGACCAAAGTGTAAATATTTTATGGACTTGTAAAGTAAATATTAGTTGCACTTTAGTCCGTACGAAGTAGTATAAATAGAGGTTCCCCTCATTTGCAAAGGAACCAAGACAGTTGTAAGCAATTCTTTCAAGCAATACAAAAGCCTTTTTCCAAAGTTCTCTTTTGTTCTTTCTAAGTCTTTCTTTGCATTCTGTTAGCGTTCTTAGTTTTACAGGCTTACTTGAGCTTAAAAGATTGTGAAAGATTTGTGAGTAAGTTGTCAAGTATCGCACAGAGTCTTAGTAAATACGCTAAGTCCGTGACATAAGTCTTCTAAAGTTGTGATTTCTCTATGATGTTTATGTTAGGCTATCAATGATGATAATACGCTAATGAAGTATGTTTGATGTTGGTATGAATAAATGTTGGGCTATGAACATGCTAAATGTGAGATCATCATAAGAATACGATAATCCAAGTTTATGATATCCTCTTGTATGCTTTAGACAAGGTGATTATGTTATGTTAATCTCACATACGAAGGGTTATGATGAAAAGAAAATTCCCACCTAATCCTAAAGAGATCATGATCATGTTTATACAATGAGTTAATCTCCTATGACCTATGATAAGTTTATAATAAAATACAACTTAAAGGTTATTCAAGAAAGGGACTTAAGCTGAGCACCGACGGACTAGATATGAGAGGTGTCCCTTCCCTAGTTGGAAGGTAGGTTCATAGTGACTCTCATGAGATAGAGGCTTCCATGTAATGTGGAACATGGGCCTATAATACATTTCCTAGTTGGTGAACTATGATTCCACCATAGGATACTAGCTACTAGATCTACCGAGAAAGCTATGTCATGCTTGGTTCTACTTTGGCCCATAGGATACTAGCTAGTGGAACTACCGAGAACTATGATTCCAACATAAGATACTAGCTAGTGGGGTTTTATGAAACCAAATTCCATGTTTAGATCACATGGTCTATGTCGTTTAGGGCGAATATTCCCTCAAATAAAACAAAAGAAAAGTAAATGGACGTTGACTAGGGTGACTTGAAGAGTATACTTAATATAGGTAGGGGTATGGGACTCTACCTAGACATTGCACAAGTTGACTCTAAGGGAAGTCGTAGGAGATTGTTCTTATGTAATATGCAAACATGAAAGGTAATGATGATTAGGCTCATGTTTTACTCTTCTTTGAGATTTGGTTACGTTAATGGAAACATGTTATTGGTCCATAATGCTTTATGATGTGATGACTACTTATGTTGGAAGTTATATGAATCAAAGATTTACCTATGGTCTCCTATGTTATCTACTTGGTTGTGTAGGGTTATGAGGATTCACATGATCATTGCGGATTCACATGATCATTGTATTTGTAGGTTGGGGATGGGATCATTGGTAAGTGTTTTGTATGAGATGTGTATATGGACTTTTGAATATGAATTGTTAGCATGACTCTATGATAATATGTCTTTGATTATGGTATGTACATTGAAGACATTCATATGACTTAGCATGCTTTCCAAAGAAATCATAAATGATCCTTTTTATGCATGGCCTTAAATGTTATGTGCGTATACCCACACTTAGTACATGTTGCAAACTAACCCTATTACTTTATATTACTACATATGTTGGGTCTGGTCATTGAAGATTAAAAAGGTCGATTGAAGAAGCTTAGAACTCTTTTTCAAGTGTTGGTAGGTCCTCATGTTCGGGGATGCTATCTTTTCATTATTCTAGCTTACGAAGACATTAATAGATTTTAAGAACACTCGTATTTCCATTTATGTTCTTTGGATTCTTTTGTATCAAGTCCTATATGACATATTAACTTTTATTGGCTAAGTCCAGATTCATACTCTTTAGATGGTTTTTATATGAGACAACTTTTAGAATCTCATTACAAATACTATTAAAGTTTTATTTTTTCTGCAATATTAACTGATGACATGTTATAACGAATGGTAAGGGCTTGTCTGAGTCCTTTGAGAGGATGATTATGCCGGTCCATCCAGGATAAAATTTTTGGGTGTTAAAAACATGGTATTAGAGCATGAGGTTAATTATCCTTTGGATCAATGTCTCATGAAACCACGTTATATAGTGTCTTGTTCACGATTGTGAAGCGTGCCATAATTATGGATGAGAGACTATGTGATGACTAGGAATCTTCTCTTTTCTTGATACTCCTATGCCGTGCCTCTAGAGTTTTGACACTCTATGTCTTTTAGCATATAAAACCTTTCTTGTAGTTATAGGCGATGATAAAAAGAAGGACAGCCGTGAGAAGAGTAGGAGAAGAGATTGTGAATACGGGAGCTACTTCCACAAGTGCAAGCTGCTGTGAATGAGGAAGTTCTGGTCGATCCTCCGGCCATGACGGATGGTGAGGTGAGGTCATACCTATTACAAATTGCCCAAGCCATCACCATCTAATCTCAGGCCATTACGACACAAGATAACAGGGAGGTTGCACCTCGAGAGAACCAACATGCTAGTACTATGGCTAGTCGTCTGAGAAATTTCACGAGGATGAATCCTCCTATTTTCCTTGGGTCAAAAGTTGTTGAAGACCCTCCCCAATCTTCCCCTTGATAGGTCTACCAGATCTGTTTGTGCTTGGGGGTAAAGTACTACTGAAGGCTTACTTGGAGTGGTCCTGTTACTGGAGATCTTCAAAAAAGCATTTCATGAAAGATTTTTTCCACGGTAGCAAACAGAAGCTAAGGTATATGAGTTCATTAACCTTCGTCAAGAAAGTATGAGTGTCAAGGAATACTCCTTAAAATTCATTAAAGTTGTCCAAATATGCTTATTCTCTTGTTTCCAATGCTAGGGATGAGATGAGCCGTTTTGTAACGGGCGTTTCCAAAGAGCTTGAAAAAGAATGTGAAGTCATGCTTCATGACAATATGATTTTCTTAGTTGATGGTTATTTTTAATAGGTTTTGAAAGAGAAGTAGCTTAAGAAGAGGAATAGGGAAGATAAGAAGGCAAAGTCTTTTGAAAGTGGCTCTTCTAAGAGTAGGCTTGATGTTCAAGAGAAGCCTAAGTTCAAGAAAAGGTTTTCAAACCAAGTCCTTTAAAATTTCTCCAAGAATCACAATGATAGAGGTTCAAATCCTAAAACTCAAAAGGGGAGAAATGTAAATCCACCGAGAGAAAGACCAACTTGTGGTAAGAAACATGTGGGTGAATGCCTTGTTGAGACAAATAGTTTTGTGGCAAGGGTGGCCATATGGTGAAAAATTGTCCTAATGGTAAAAGGAAAGGTAAGGGGAATGGACAAACTCAACCAAGTGGTCCGAGCTCTAAAGCTCCAAACGAACTGTTGCTATGCACTCAAGTTAGGGATTAGAGATAACTTCCTGACTGTTAATGGGTATTTTTCAAGTCTTCTCTATTATGTTTAATGCTTTGCTGATCCCAGGTGCTACCCTTTCTTTTGTTCACCGGTGGTAGTTTAGGAAGTTTTGAATGTAACTTTCGAGTTCAATTGAACCCTTTTGTTTGTTGCTAATGGGTGATATAATCTTGGTATGGATTGGTTTCATTATGCTTTGCTTCATACATTATAGACGGGGTAGTAAATTTCAATTCCCAAATGACCCAATTTAGAGCAGAAGTGGGGGAAATTTTATGTAGGAGTCAAATCAATTTTCTTCTTGCTTAAGGCTGTAAGATGATGATCAAAGGATTTCTAGTAGTGTTTTAAAGGACCTAGAATGTTGAACTTCGTTCTATTGATCAGTCCTTGGAGTGAGGGAGATTCGTATAGGTTTTTCCTAATGACCTTCTATGAGTTCTTCCTGAATGGGAATCTGACTTTAGAATTGATTTATTACCAGATATAAATCCCATTTCTATTCCTCCATATAGGATGGATCTGACTGAATTGAAAGAGTTGAAGCTCCAAATCAAAGATTACTAGACATTGGTTTCCATTCAACTTAGTATTTCTCCATGGGGTGCTCCGATCTTGTTGGTTAAGAATAAGGATGGGTCTTTTAGAATGTGCATTGATTATCGCTAACTTAATAAGGTCACCATAAAGAACATGTGTCCTCTCCCTCGGATTGATGATCTATTTGATCGACTCCAAGGTTCTAGTTAGTTTTGCAAGATTGACTTAAGGTCGGGACATCACCAACATTGGGTGAGAGGTGAAAATGTTCCCAAAACAACTTTCCGAACTAGATTATGGTACTAGAATTCCCCTAAGTATTGTCTTTTTGGGTTTACAATGGCGCGGCGGCGTTATGGACCTAATGATAGAGGTATCCAATATTACCTGACCTCATTTGTGATTGTGGGTTCATTGATTATATTTTAATAATACTCAAAGAAGAGGATGATCAATGAGAATCACTTGAGTTGGCCTTGAGCCCTCAAAGAACCCAATTTTAATGCAAATTCAGTAAGTGTTGAATTTTTGTTAGGTTGTTGCTTTTTCTTAGCATGTATCTCTGGTGAGGGTGATAACAGGTCGCCGATAAAGAAGGATGCGGTCACAAATTGGCCTACACCTTTGCCTCCCAGCGACATAAAAATCTTCTTGGGTCTAGCCAGGTATTATAGAAGGTTTGTTCATGGATTTTCATCCATTGCTTTTCCTTTGACAGATTTGACCCAAAAGAAGGTGAAATTTGAGTGGTCGGAATCTTGTGAGAAAGTTTTGCAAGAGTTGAAAGATAAGCTTACCTCCGCTCCGGTGTTGACCTTACCAGTGGGCAATAAAGGCTTTGTAGTATATTGTGATGATTCTCGAGTGGCAAGGTGATTGTTTATTCTTTTAGGCAACTTTAAATTCATGAGAAGAATCATCTAACTCATGATCTTGAGTTAGCTACTGTAGTTTTTTCCTTGAAAATATGGACACACTACTTGTATGGTGTGCATGTTGATGTATTTACTAACCACAAAACTCTTCAATATGTGTTTACAAAAAAAGGGGTTGAATCTCCGACATGGAAGATGGTTAGAAATTTTGAAGGATTGCAACATGAGTTTCGTTTACCACCCTGGCAAGGACAAAATGGTTGCTCATGCTTTGAGTCGTATGACTATAAGTAGTGTGTCTCATGTGGTAGAATAGAATAAAGAACTTGTGAAAGATGTTCATAGGTTGGCTCGTTTAGGTGTGTGGTAGAAGAATTCTCCAAATGGTGGATTTATGATCCATCATAATTATGACTCATTATTAGTGGTTGAGGTGAAGTCCAAGCAACATCTTGATCCTTTATTGATGGAGTTGAAGGAGTTGATACTCAGTAAGCTCATTGAGTAATTCTCCCAAGGGGGGATAGTGTTCTTAGGTACCAAGGGAGATTATGTGTACCGGATATTGAGGATTTGAGAAATCGAATTAAAGAATAAGCCCATTGTTCTCGCTATACTATACATACGGGTGCCACCAAAATGTATCCTTAAAGAGGTCAATTGATGGGATGGTTTAAAAAGGGATATAGTAGAGTTTGTTGCTAAGTGTCCAAATTGACAACAAGTTAAAGTTGAGTATCTTAAACCGGGTATTTTAACCCAAATCATGGATGTTCCAACTTGGAAGTGAGAGGTCATCAATATGGACTTTGTTGTTGGGTTGCCTCGAACCCAAAGGCAAAATGATTCAATATGGGTTATTGTGGATAGGTTGATTAAATCTTCCCACTTTATTCCTTAAATCCTACTTAACTGCGAAATTATTCAGAATCTACATTCATGAGATTGTGATTCTTTAATGGATATTTCCTTTGTCCATCACTTTCCGTATAGAGGTGGCCCCAATTCACTTCTCGGTTTTAGAAGGCTTTTCAAAAGGGTTTAGGTACTCAAATGAAACTTAGTACCATTTTTCATCCTCAAAAAGATGGTCAAGCAGAATGTACCATTCATACCCTTGAATACATGTTAAGAGCCTGCGTTATTGATTTCAAAGGAAACTGGGATGATCATTTACCTTCAATTGACTTCTCTTACAACAGTAGTTATCATTTGAGCATCTCCATGGCACCTTTTGAATATCTTTATGGTAGAAGGTGTAGATATCCAGTTTGATCGTTTAAGGTTGGTGAGTCCACACTCCTTGGTCCAGAGATTATCTATGAAGCTATAGAGAAATTTTGAGTCATAAGAGATAGACTGAAGACAGCCTACAGTCGGCAAAAGGTTCCTAAGAACTTCATGCATTTAAGAACCTCACACAAGGACCATTCCCAAAGATAACTCTAAGTTACACTAGTGCAATCTGAAAGTAGCATCCTATTCTACTACTCCCACTTAGTGCTCATTTGAAACCACCCTAGGCTAGTCACGTCACATTTACCAATTGACATAACATTTATTAACATTAGACATAAGACCAACATTCTTCATTAGCATTAGAAATAAAGTCAACTTACTTCATTAACATTATACAGAAACCCATTCATTCATTAGAATTACAAGGACACGCAAAGACCCCTCCAAGTGCCTAACTTGTGCAATGCATAGATGGCATCCTATTTCACCACCTACCCTAAGTAGTAAACCTTAGGAAAACCTAGTTCATTACATTCTTTTGTGAGATAAAGCTTTGGGCGACATGGACAATGCGAGCTTAACATGGAATCTCGATATTAACCCCTACAGAATGAGGGATCCCCACTTGCGTAAGGTAGGGTCATTCTTTTAGCCTTAACGTGGAAAACCACTAGCTAGTCCTATGCGGGCGCATCGTTAACTGATAAGGAGATCGGTTCTAGATACTACACCTCTACTTACGGAGAGTACACATTTGAAGAGGTTTCTACTAAGTACCCAACCTCTAATCATGGGAGAGTACTTACCTCTTTCATATCCTCTCGGTACTAAGCATTAATTTCCAAAGAGTATTAGACTTTCATTATAGGTTATGGGATTGCTACTAAGTACTCCACCTCTACTAACGGATAGCACCCACCTCAACCTATCATTCATTAATTAGAAATTTTTAGGAATATTGAGATTGCTTCTAGATACTACACCTCTATTAACGGAGAGTACCCGTCTCAACACCCCCATTCATTCATGGGAAAAATCATGAGAATATTGAGATTGCTTCTAGACACTCAACCTCTAATCATGGGAAATTTTCCATCCTTACATCCCCCATTCATTCATTACAAACCTATTAAGAAAAACTTTAAATAGACCCACATTCATTAGATTTTCATTAGCTTTATTCATTCTTTCATTCATGTGCGTGTATTTGTGAGAAATATTTTCACATAACTACCATTCTTCATGACATTGGCTTCTAAATTATGTTATCACATTCAATATAATCCACACATAAGCATATGATATACCGTGGTTTCATGGTTATTTTAATGTTTTTTCATAAGTTTAGTGTGTGTCCAAAAGTCATTTTGCCATAATATATGTAAGTTATCTTTATGCGAGAATTTGTCTAATGATGACAGTAAGTTTTTGAGCAAGAAATGCAGAATTACACCTACAGAAGCTTGTGACGGTCCGTCGGGCCGTGACGGTACGGAGGTCGCATAGTTTAGTGACGCTACTAAAGGAGAGGGGAAGTCGACCAAGTGGTGTGGGTTAATGTAGTGGTGTGACAGACAGTCGTAGCCATGAGCTCCCCGTCTGCTGGTTCGTCGTGAAGATTGACGATAAGAGAAGTTAGTACCCAGGACAGTTCCCGGAATGCAAAGAGTTAAGTGTTAGGAACGAGACCCCTCGACAGACCGTTGTGCCCCTGTGACGATCTGCCATACTGCGTGAGGGTAATGAAGAGAGCAGCAAAATAGAATTTTCAAAGTATGGACGATGGAAATCCAGAGGCCCACGTGACTGATGACCTGTGCGAGGTCGTCGACCCAAGCCGCATTTTGACTGACTCTAGCAATAGAAGCCTTATTGTAGGTTTTTGTTTTTATAAGATAGTTCGAAAACCTTGTGTGGGAAGTTAGACATATGGGTTATAGACATGATATGTTAGATTATTGTGAGGAGATTATGTGATTATTAGACTTTAATTAATACACGTGCTCGGAGTTGATTGTTGATGATTTTTGTTGATAACAATTGAAATTTCTGGATTTTATTTTTCTCATGAAGTATGGGCATACGAAGCTATTATATGCATATATATTGATACTGGTTTAATTATGACTGCTGGGAAAACTAAACAATAGCTAGGGTTTTGTGGGAACCATGGTTGATATAATAGATAAATCCTAACTAAAATGACAATTCTAGAATATGTCTTGCTGTATTGATAATCTTTCGCTTAGAAGTCTTTTTAAAGGTATGGCCAAATTAGAACTCACTTTAATCTACTTTCCGACCAGGATGTAGAAATGGAAAAGAATTAAGTCAACATAGATTAAGTTGTATACTTCTATAGGCTAGTACATATTGGTTACGATGGTAGTAACTTAGTCAAAGATCGATTACAAGTCTTAATAATGACTGGGTAACAGGGTAAAAGTAAGGTTAGTTATAGGCAACACACGTAGTCGGAACCAATGTGCTGAGTGAAATTTCTACATGCAGGACAAGGATTTAGAAATACAGGAATATCGCTTGCATGCAAGATACTAGGAAATAATTGTTATAGTTAGAATTATAAAGTTAGGAACTTTGGGACATGTAAACCCTGGAGTTACGTTTATGAATTGACTAAATCCAACAATTCGAAGCTTTATTGTTTGTTTCTTATTTTAGTTAGTTATTTCATTCATTTAGAAGTAACACTCCCCCATTGTCTTTGTTTCCAAGGAAATGAGTGACTAATAATCGTAATAATAGAATGAAGTTAAGTAGGAACTATTATACTCGTGGGAACGATTCCCAACTCATAGTGGGTGCTTACTTGATACGGACCGCTTAACGTCTGATTGAGAAGTAAGTTTAAAGCGTATCAACTTACTTCAATTATACTCCCTAGTCATATATGTCAAGAAAGAACATACATAACTTCATAATACATCTTTTGTTATACCTTTGAAATCCAATGAACTAGGAGAGATATTAACCAAATGAATAATGAATAATGAATAAAAAGGTTTTTCCAGACCTAAAATAATGTCATTAACTTGATTTGGAAGTATTACAACCTAAGTATCAAGAAACAACCATGACGTTTGGATACTAATGAAATTGAACTAGTAGGTGTTCTTACGTCTTCTTAAGGCTTGGATATGTCATATGAAGGGTAAAACTTGTGAAAATACTTTAAATAGATAAAATAATATTTTTAGGACTAAAATTTTAAGGTGCGACCCCCCCCCCCCAACGACCACCGTAGGGGTTCTTGAGGAGGACCCAAACATTTTGCCATCAAGCTCCCGAGGCAGCTTGTCTAAAGCATGGAAGGAGCATGTACTCATCGTGTACTGGCTCCACAAAGGACCAAATTTTGGTACACATCGTGGACGTTGTCGTGGAATCTTCTGTCCACAAATTTATTCTTAAAAACTTGAGGGAGTACCTCCTCGATGCGAACTTGTTCCGCGACGAAAACTCCAAAAATAAAAGTCAAGTTTGACTTAACAAATTAAGGGTGTTTTAGGAATTTTAGGGGATTAGTATATATTTAATTTATATCAGTTTACACCCATTCCTAGACAAAAACAAATCCCCAAATTGAAAATTCAATTGTTCTCACTTCTCCCTAAAATTCTCTCTCTACACAAAACCTCAATTAAACAAGAAGATCAAAGCTAAAGTTGGGTTCAAGAACAAAACTTTTCTCCATAAATACTTAAGGATTGAACAGTTATGGTAACTCTACACTCTTGGGACTCCTTTCCCAAAGAGGTTTCTTCAAATTGATTTCAATGTTCTTCAAAATTTCTAGATTTTCACTTTTTGTCATATGGGTCACCTTTAAACTCGACTTATTTGGTCTAGATTTTATTTATGAATATTTATGAAATAATTGATGTGTTATCTTAGGTATTTGACCTAATTACTTAAAGACCCATAAATATTCCTCTCCTCTTAACCCCTAACTCTTGAATTGTGTTAATTAATGATTAGAGGTGATATAATTGTGTGTTCTTGCATAATTGACTATTGTACGATAATGATAATTGATTTGATAGGTAAATATCATGGATTTGGGATGAAGTCTTTAAAGGGTTCTTGGAGGCCATTGGTAAGATCTTCAAGGTTATGAACCTTCAGTTCTATTGTAGTTAGTCATTGGCCTAACGTTTTGTATTGTTGGAAATAAAGTGGAAAATGAAGTTATAAAGTATGGTACTTGAGATTTTTGGCTGTGATATTGCTATTGGTGTTCAGGATGAGGGTGAAGGGTAATACCCATGTACCATTTTATGACTATGCTGATGATGCGTGTGTTCTCATATGATGTGGTTCGTCTTGAAAGGATTCTCATCAAAACCTATAGCTACGGAACAGTTATATGATAGCTTAAATACCTAAGCCATAGTTAGAAATAAGGTGAATGAATACTGAAATATACTTCAAAAATGGAATTCGAGGAGAATTAGCGAACTTGAATGCGAGGCGGGTTCATTCACAAAAAGATGGGAGTTCACACTATGTTCTCTTTGAGGTGGAATCTATATGGAGTTAGAATAAAGTGTTTAAGTACCAATATGTAGGTCCTTAACTATGTGACCCCATAGGAACCTTGTCTAGTTGATCCACTTATATGGTATATGAATATATATGTCTTACATTGTCAAGTAGGACACTCTACTTTCGGCGTGAGGGGATTACACCAGATTCCATGTAGATCACATGGTCTATGTCGGTTATGTCGAAGTTTTCTGAATGTTAAAATGAATGAATGTAAATAAGAAGATGAAAACTAACTAGGACTACTTAAGTGATGTTACTTAGTGTTGTTAAGTGTATGAGACTTTACCTATACATTGAACAATTGGACCTTGAAGGGAAATCTAGTGTGGGTTCTTTGTGTACATATATTATGAATGCAATGCATGATGTTGGTCTCATATAATATATATGATGTTGGTTTCACTTGATATACATGATGTTGGTCTAAATTAGTATGCATGGTATGGACTACACCTTTTATGAGGATGCAAGAGGTAAAGGCAATGCTTTTGATCTCTTTGTTAGTTTACATGGGTTATGTGGGGTTATGGGGATTCACATACACATTGCACTAGTAGACATGGACTGGGATTATGAGTAAGGTCTTGTAATGTATTGATGAAATTGATTCTAAATTTGAATTGTTTACTATGGTTCTATTATGATGCTACTAATTAACATGAATATGAATATGTCTTGTTGTTGTGATATGAACTTGTATATATTGTTGGAATGGGCATAATGGCTTTTAAAGTGAATATGACATGTTTATAACCAAATGTCCTTTTGTGCATGTTTTCAAATGCTTATTTGCATATGTTACCATACTTAGTACATGTTGTTTGTAGTAACCTATATTTCTCCTATTTTGTACACCAAGTGTAGGTTTGGGACATTGAAGTGATTTTAGTCCTTTCTTGGAGAAACTTGGATTGATATTCCAATGTTGGTGAATGAAGTCCGAGGATGGAGATGCTTGATTCTAATTCTATTTTAACTTTCCTTATTCAAAGACTATGTCGTAATTCATATTATAAGACATGTAATGATATAAGGGCTAAGTCCCAATTTTCATACTCTTATGTTTAGATGGAAATGTGAGACAAGTTAATTTTTTTTTGATATATGTGAAGTGAAGTTGCACTTCAAATGAAAAAGTTCAAATTTTCCCCTTTTATTCTATCTAAGATGTAATGATGAATGCTAAAGGGATTGTCTAAGGCCTCTTCAAGAACGAAGACACTGGTTACGACTAAAGGGTGCTCTTTGGTCGTGACAAATTTGGTATCAGAGCATGCAGTTGAATAATACTAGGAATGATGTCTCACAAAACCTCATCTATGTAGAGTCTTGTTCATAATTTTGAAGCGTGCCACACTGATGAATGAGAGGCTATGTGATGCTTAGGAAATTCTCATTTCTTTGGTAGTCTTAAGTCATGCCTAAAGAGTCATAACTTTACATGTCCTTTTCTTCTACTCATTTTTCGTAGATATACATTATGAATACTAGAAGGGCATCCACAAGAAGGGTTGAAGAGGAGATGGCAATGCAGGACATACTCTCCAAGAAAACCAAGCTCCTCCTCAAGAGAAAGTTCCTCTAGGTGGACAAGCTCCGGTCAATCCTCCAATCATGTCGGATGGAGGAATAAGGGCGGGTTTCATAAACTTGACTCAAGTCATGGATACTTAAGATCAAGCCGTAACTACTCAAGCTCAAGCTATGATGACTCAAGAAAATCAAGAAGTTGCACCCCCTGTGAAGAAAATGCTAGTACCATGGCTTCATGTTTCAGGGACTTCACTAGGATGATCCCCCAATGTTATTTGGGTCTAAGGTAAATGAAGATCCTCAAGACATTGTATATGAGGTTATAAGATCTTGTATGCTATGTAGATCCTTAAGACTTTCTAGATTAGGTTTATAAGATCATGTATGCTATGTGGTTGAATTCTAATGAGAAGGCCGAGCTAGCCGCTTATCAACTCAAAGATGTGGATCAAACTTGGTACACTCAATGGAAAGAAATAGAGTTTTGATAGCGGGTCTCATAGTTTGGAGGTATTTTGGAAGGAATTTATTTCTAGGTTATTCTCAAAAGAGAAAAGTGAGGCCAAAGTGGAAGAGTTCATCAACCTTCATCAAGGAGGTATGAGTGTTCAAGAATACTCTTTTAAATTCACAATGTTGTCTAAATATGACTCTTCTTTGATGAATAAGAGAGGGATGAAATGAGTTGCTTTGTGACAGGTATGTCTGATGATTTTGTGGAAGAGTTTCGTGTGGCAATACTTCTCAATGACATGGATTTATTTCTTTTGATCGTTCATGCTCAACAAGCTGAGAAGAGTAGGCTTAAGAGGAAGAATAGGGATTCCAAGAGGGTAAAGATCTATGATGGAAATACTTCTAAGGGTGAGTTTGAAATCCAAGACACACCAAAGCTTAAGAAGAGATTCTCCAACCAAGTTTTCTCTAATTTCTCAAAGTCTAGTAATGATAGATTGTCTAACCCTAATACTCATGCGGGAAAAGATGGTGCTCACAAAGGGAGAAACCTAATTGTACTAAATGTTGCAAGAAGAATGTGGATAAATTTTTAGTGGATATGGACAATTGTTTTGGTTGTGGAAAGAGTGGTCATATGGTGAAGGATTGTCCCATGGTTAATAATCAAAGAAGGGAGAGTAATCAAGCACAAATAAGTGGTCTTAATTCTAATGCTCCTAAGAAGATTTGCTTTGATGCTCTCAAATCTAGGGGTGATCAAGAAGATTCTCCCGATGTTGTTACCGGTATGTTGCAAGTATTTTCAATTAATGTTTAAGAATTGCTAGATCCCCGTGCCACTTAATATTTTATAACCCCGTTAGTGTATATGAATGTGTTCCCCGATGTCTTAGTTAAAGTGGGTGACTTCGTTGTTTCTAAAAGAGTTTATAGGAGTTGTCCTATATTATTGTATAATATAGTTACCTTGGTTGACTTGGTAGAACTTGATGTGTTGGACTTGATGTCAAATTAGGGATGGATTAGTTACATTATTGTTTTGCTTCAATTGATTATAGAATAAGGGTAGTTAAATTCCAATTTCCTAACGAAACCCATTTTAGAATGGAAGGGGGTAAACTCAATCCCAAGAGGTCTAAAAGCTTGTAAGATGATTTCTAAGGGATGTCTATATTATATTGTGAGGGTGGGTCCGAGGCTCCTCCTTTAGAGTCAGTTCCCATAGTTAAGGACTTCCAAAGGTCTTACTCGATGACTTACCAGGAATCCTCCCCTAAACAGGAAATAGATTTTAACACATATTTGATGCCGGAAACTCAACCCATATCTATATTCCTCCTTAACATATGGCTTCAACGAAGTTGAAAGAATTGAAAGCTCAGCTCAAGGATTTACCAAATAAGGGTTTTATACAACCAAACATATCTCTATGAGGCGCTCTGGGGTTATTTATATAAAAAAAGATGAGTTTCTTAGAATTTGTATTGACTACAAAAAATTAAACAAGGTCAATATAAAGAATAAATATCTTCTTTCTATAATTGATGATTTGTTTGACCAATTCCAAGAGGCGAGTTACTTTTTGAAGATTGATTTTAGGTTGAGGTATCACCAATTTAGAGTTAGAGGAGTTGACATTCCCAATATGGTTTTTCGAACAAGGTATGGTCATTGTGAGTTCCTAATATGTCCTTTGGTCTGACTAATGCCCCGACGACTTTTATGGACCTTATGAATAAGGTGTTCCAGAATTATCTTGACTCATTTGTAATTGTCTTTATTGATGATATCTTTGTATATTCAAAGAGTGAGTATGAGCATGTGAGTGATTTGAGGATATTATTGCAAGTCCTGAAGGAGAATCAAATATTTGATAAATATAGTAAGTGAAAATTTTGGTTATGATCGGTGTCTTTTCTTGGTCACATTGTATGTAGTGTGGGTATTGAGGTTGATCCGAAGAAGACAGAGGCAGTCAAGCATTGGCTTAGACCTATGACTCCCACCGATATTTGAAGTTACTTGGCTTTAGTAAAATATTATAGGAGATTTGTTGATGTATTTGCATCCATCGCTTCTCTCTTGACTACCTTAATCCAAAGGAAAGTTAAGTTTGAATAGACTAAAGCTTGTGAGAAAGGCTTCCAAAAGTTGAAAGATAAGCTTACCTCTGCTCCGATTTTTACTTTACCGGAGGGTACTGATGTTTTATTTTATATATTGTGACAGTTATTGAGTAGGTTTGGGTTGTGTCCTCATGCAACATGTCAAAGTTATAGCTTATGCCTCAAGGCAACTTCAAGTTACTTGAGAAGTACTAGACGACCCATGATCTTGAACTATCGGCCTTAGTGTTTACTTTGAATCTATGGAGACACTACCTATATGGAGTGCATATTAATGTGTTCACCGATCATAAAAGTCTCCAACTATTTGTTCACCCAAAGGGATTTAAACCTCCGATAAAGAAGATGGTTAGATATTTTGAAAAATTATGATCTGAGTGTCCTTTCCGACCCGAGAAAGCCAATGTGATTGCGAATGCTTTAAGTCAAATGTATATGGGTATTTTTGCCCATGTTGTTGATAGTAAGAAGAATTTAGTAAAAGATGTGCATAGATTGGCCTGGTTGGGTGTTCGACTTGAAGATTCTCCAAAAGGGGGTTTCATGGTTCATCATAACTCTGAATCGTCTTTAGTGGTTGAGGTGAAATCTAAGTAACATCTTGATCCTCTATTGATGGATTTTAAGGAATCGGTTCTTAGTAAAGCTACTGAGTCCTTCTTCCGAGGAGGGGATGGGGTACTTAGATATCAAGGTAGGTTATGCATTTTTTATGTGGACAACTTAAGAAGAAATATTTGGAAGAGGCTCATGGTTCAAGACATTCCATTTATCCGAGGACCACAAAAATGTATCTTTATCTGCATAAGACCTATTGTGGAATGGTTTGAAGAGTGATATAGAGAATTTGTGGCCAAATGTCCTAATCGTCAACGAGTCAAGGCTGAACACCAAAGACCGGGAGGGTGGACTCAAGATATAACAATACCCACTTGGAAGTGGGAACATAGCAATATGGATTTTACTGTGGGTTTTCCTTGTACACGAAGACAAAATGATTCTATTTGGGTTATTATTGATAGGTTGACCAAATCATCCCATTTTATTCCCGTCAAAACTACTTATTCAGCTGAAGAATATGCTAAATTGTATCTTAAGGAGATCGGGAGAATGTATGGAGTTCCTTTATGTATCATTTCGGTAGAGGTACTCAATTTACTTACAATTTTTTGAAAGCATTTCAAAGTGGGATTGGTTCCATGGTGAAAGTTAGTACAACATTTCATCCGCAAACAGATGGTTCAGCGGAATGAACCATCCAATCCTTAGAAGATATGTTGAGGGCATTGTGTCAGGTGACTTCAAAAGGTTTAATTGAGGATGACAATCCTCATTGATTGAATTTGCCTAACAATAAGAGATATCATTTCAATATATTCACCATGACCCTTTGAGGCCTTTATGAGAGGATATGTCGATCTCTAATCGGGCGGGTTAAGGTTTTAAGGTAGGTGGGGGGAGTTGCATTAATAGGACCTAAGCCAATTTATGAGGCTTGTGGAGAAAGTCCTGACTCTAAGGAGACTGAGAGGACAAAGTCGGCAAAAAATGAATGCAACAATAGAAAGAGGGACCTTGGTTTATGGTAGGTGGACTGCTCAAGGTGAGATATCACCAGAAGGGGGTGATGAAGGTTTGTGTAAAGAGAAACTATCCCGGTTATGTAGGGACATATGAGATCTTCAAACACATCGTAAGTGTTGACTATGAGTATGAATTATTTATTGAGTTGGCTCCAGTGCATCCGGTGTTCCTGTATCAATGTTCAGAAAGTGCATTGGCAATCTGGTGTTTATCCTTCCTCTAGAAGGTATAGAAGCCGATGCTAACATCTCCTATGAAGCGGTGCCGGTTGAGATTTTAGACCGGAAAGTGAAAGAGTTGAGGGATAAGGATGTAGCTTCCATACAGGAATTTTGAAAGAATCATCTTGTGGAAAATGCTAATTAGGAGGCCGAGCTGATATGATGTGCCGATATCCTCATATATTTCCTTCCTCTTCTAGTTAAGGTTGTTGTAGTAATCTCTCATCCTTTTTCCTTTTGAAGGATCATAAGTGTATTTGAACTTCAATGACTTCCCTGAATTATGTATGTCCTTGTGAGAATTCATGTTTCATATGTGTCTTTAATTATATGTTCTTCAAACTTGATATCACTTGATTAGGTAGCTGGTATAATTTATCACATCCCAATATCACATCCTAGAAGTTATGGTACAATCTCGGATTTTAACCGACGTACTCGACCTCTCGGAGGTCTTATACAAGCCATTTCATATCATTCATCGCATAAACACAGTGAAAAGTAGTGCGGAATTAAAACTTTTCACAAAACATAACAGTCTTTAAAAACCCTTTCATATAAAGAAATAGGAAGCACTTAGTCTCAATCTCATCATCTTAAGACACAAGAATAATTGGCACATGACCCATAATTCAATTTAATAATATAGAAATACTTAATTCATGGCAATACTTCAAATGGAAAATATAAAAGACATATACGCCCTCGAATCAAATGAGGACATACTTCAAAGTCTCTTGAACGATGCTATGGTCAAACTTTCCTCTCTAAAATCTCCCCCAATACCAGAACTATAAAGGGAGAAAAGCAGGAGGGGGAGGTCGTTACAACCACATGTATAGTAGTCATATGCATTATAAAAATCATGAAAAACAGACCTATATTGGAAAATGCATCTTTCCTTTAAAAATCATATTCTAATCATAAGAACCACATTTGAAACTTAAAACACAAAAGTTTTAACCAAAAATCATATTTTGATCCAACTTTACAGTAAGTCCAATCCACTCTTACAATGAATACTTCATGTATAGTAAGTATTATCCTTAATTAACGCCCTGTAGATGGAAGTGATCTTTAAACCTATCTAAGATTCACTGAAGTCACAAAAGGAGAGACCGCCCATTCACCCTTCTAGATGTGCCTAAAAGACCCTTAAGATTAATTATAATGAGTCACATACAACACTACAAGATATCAATCATATCTATGTAAGATTCTTTACCAAAGGTGACATCAAGTCTCACTTGAGTGAGTTGTGAGCGATCTCAGACAATCCCTTAACACACATTAAGATATCCTATAGACTACGATGGTAAGACTCATTTTCACTATGGGAGTATTAATATATAGATATAGCATTTCCTCATCAAGTCTATCAAAAGACTTATTTAAGTAGAATCAAGAAGAGACCATTCCATGATTAAACCTCTTCAAGACTACCTAATAATCCTTAGATTCCAATTTTTGATCATATCCACAATAATCAACATCTTCCCTACTAGAGTCATTCTTCAGGACTCATCCTGAGGTAAGATACGAAGTGACCATTCCCATGCCCCATTCACACCTAACTAGACAACCCTTAACTACTCTAGCTAGGTACTTATTCCTTTCATGATCATAAACCACAGTCATTATTAATTAGTTAATTAAGCTGTCATAACACATAAATGCCATTCAGAAATGGTTTAGGCAAGACTTACGGACTCTAACTAACTCCTTCAAGAGCCTATAGTGCAATGTCTAGATAGCCTCGATCCACATCTAAACTTCATAGAAATTCTTTACACTAGTAAGTATCCCCATGATGAGAAATAGGCAATAACTGACATTAGACCATGTGGAGAGCTAGGAAATGGAATGCGGAAAACTTACTCCAATGAGGGGTTCTAATTGCCAAGGGTGAGTAGAACTAGAAAACATCCCATGAATCACAGGGTTAGGATATGAAGGGGCTTTTATGCACTCTAGTAATCATTCTCAATAGAGGGACATTATACTCTAGTCTATTCTTAGGTAGAGATACATCCTATTACATAATCAATCAATTCTAGCCTTGGTCTCGTTAGAGTTAATTGCATAAAGGATCAATATGAGAGGTTTCATTATCCTTGTTCATAACCTAATCACATTCACCTACAAAGGAGGTCCACTAGGTACTTTCAATGGCCGACACGAAGTCATTATGACTATCATAAGATAATATGATGGTTTCATCTAATTTTAACCTTAAGTCAACCATTCCTTTACATTTAAGAATACCATTAGAACTCTCAACACATATTCCTAACATTAACCTTTCCCAGTAATGACTTTTAAGATCCTCTAAGGTATCACATATCTTTCATTTCATACATGGAACAAGGTGGTGGGAACTAAGCCTACCTAGTCAAGGCATATTAAAATCTCATAATATTCATAGATATATCAAGTAAGGTACACAAGTTTACCAAACAAGACACTACATTCTTTCAGCTTATCACATATAACGGATCATTCTTTAAAGCACTTAGGATGACCCTTATATTCTTAATATTACCCTATACATTACCATATAGTTATCAATATAACCATCATAACTCATATAGTCAAGAAAGATTAATCATGTATCAACATCTAAGACTACACATATAAGCATATAGTCATAGTCTAGCATGATTACCTACATAACATCAATACAACACATATACTTCCACATTTCTTAACAAATAGATAGATATAATCATACTTCACATAAACAATTACACAAAAAGCCACATTAATTCAAGTTGGACCGACAAGGCCATGATCATCTTGTTGCATAATGTGACTCTGACAAGGCCACACCTATTCAAATAACACCGCCACCATAAGTGGACCATACCAATATAAACATAATTAAATTATAAATAACATCAAAATAAAGGGAATAGGGAAGGATACCCCCACCTCATCCTTAATACCTCAATTCCATGCTAAGTCATCCAATTCAACACCATAAGGCCCTTACAAATGCCCATGAACAATAATTCAATGTAGAAACTATAAAAATCAATATAACTAGGTAAATTCAATAGATAATTATCCATCTAAGATAACGTAAATATCAATTTTACGCCATTCTTATATCATTAGACACATCATAGAAATCTACACTCGAATTCAACAACATTAGGTTAATATCAAGTAAACGATAACTTAGCCAAAAATCTAGTGTTCATCCACTTCATAGGTTCATAGTTAATTAAGGTTAAAATCATCAATACAACATCAATTAAATCATTATTCAATGTTTCGAAATCATTAATGCAAGAACCCATGGTAGAATCATGAAATCTGACAATTCAACTCTGATAACTTTAGAAAACATCTTGAGAATTTGGGCTCTTTTATGAAGAGAGTTTCAAGGATAAATATCCATACCTTGATGAATCTAATTCTTTCACTTTTATGAAGAATTTCCACTACAAACATCACACCAAGCTCTTCCTTGATTTTGGGCTTCAATGGAGTCTTTGGGAGAATTCTAAGGGATTTAGGAATTTGATTTTGTAGAATGAAGTCTTCAATGTGTTAACCACTTATATAATCATTTACAATACCCAAAATACCCTTAAAGAACCGCCAAAGTGTATTTTTAGAAGTGGGGTGAATTTACAAATTCAACCCTAGTTTGGCAGTGATTGCTCGCAGGGACACATTCCACAAACGACTGCTTATTGACGGGGCGTCAGTCCACAAACGTACCGTGCTACCCTCCGTCAATTGGGTTAGAGCTTGGATGTGGATACTCATCCTTCCCCAGTCATATTCTAAACCTACGACACCAACAATGCCCCGTTATTTGACCTACGGACCATTCTTTGGTCCGTGGTCTAGGGACAAGGACTTTCCATCGAAGAAGTGCCCATCAACGGGACGTAGGTCCTCTTACGGGCCAACCTGTCCATCGTAGATGGATTCAGAGATGTAGAACATGTAGATTACCCACTCAGTATAAGTACCTACCCACGCCTATAATCCACGAACCGTCGACCAGGACACTGGCCTTTGATTGACTTCCGTAGGTGATGCTGCCTTGGGCAGTCTTGGCCATCAATTTGAGTCCTTCCTCAAGAAACCTTGGATGGTCCTTGAGGACAATTTTCCGGACGTTTCCAACCCAAATACGGTAGTCTATGAGTTTTTCATCCCTCTCATAATTTTTTTTAAAAGGAACACATAAAACTCAACGAAATACGCCTAGAAACACAAGGTCATTTCAAGGCACATCTTTCAAACGTCATGTACGTTGTTGGACGTTTGACCTCCAAACTCCACAAAACATTACACACTGCCTACATATGATATAAGAACTCATTTAAGTACCTTAAACCTCACGAGTCACACATAAACACATAGAACCATATATGAGGCACATAGGTGACTTAGTCGTGGAATGTCTTTGTCTTACCTTGACGTTTGACTTCCAATGAAACTAATACTTTTGATACTGAATATATACCATATATTACACCTATTTAGGAATTTAGACATCACTACCAACATGTTAGGCTTTAGTTCACCTAAGTAGTTCACCGGTCTACATAATTGACCTTATGTGATATTCTTGATTATAAAATCTGCGCAAGTGTGAATGAGTTATCGACTCATGTTAAAAATGTTGACATATATCATAAGGAGAAGGAAATTCCTCCATGATAATGTGAAATGATTAAATGTGTTCATAATTGGTAGTTGATAAGTTTCTACCACATAATGATGCATTGTTGTGGTTGGGAATGGAGTGAATGTTTCTCCTTGTTATTGAATATAATTATAAAAAGGCTAGATCCTTAAACTTAGGAAATAGTTATTAAAAAGGTTTTTCAATACCTAAAATAATGTAATAACTGATTATTTGGAAATATTAGAGCCATAAACATCAAGAAACGACTATGACGGAACTAGGGAAATTGAACTGCAGGGTTCTTACGTATGTGAAGGTTGGGGAGTGTCATATGGAGGGTAAACACTTGTAAAAATACTTTAAATAGATAAAAGAAAAGTTGTTTAGGATGAAAAGGTCTAGGGAGACCCCCAAGGACCACCCTATGGGTTTTGAGACGACCCTAAACATTGGCCAAAGTTTGCCGATGAAACTTTATATATCATGGAAGCGAGGAGATGTCAACGTACGGACACCGTCTTATAAAATGACCAAATGTTGCGTCCGTGTCGCATCTTTGTAGTAGAAATCTCTATCCCCAAAATTTATTTCTAGAAACTTGGGGAACACCTCCGTGGTACGCGGATTTATTCCGCGGCGAAAACTCCAAAAATAAAAGTCAAGTTTTACTTAATTAAAAGTCCCAGCCAAGTGAGGGGTGTTTTGGGTATTTTAGGGGCTTAGTATATATTGATTTTAAACCATTTTACACCAATTCCCACCACAAAAATCCTTACATTGAAAACTCAATTGCTCCCACTTCTCTCAAAAATTCTTTATCTACACAGAACCTCTATTGAAGAAGAATATCAATTCTTCAAGTTGGTTTCAAGAACAAGATGTTTCTAAATTAATCGTTAAGTATTTATAAGGTATGGGAACTCTTCATTCTTGGGACTCCATTCCTCAAGAGGTTCCTTAAAATTGAAAATTTCAATGTTCTTCCAAATTTTTAGATTTCACTCAATTTCATAGGTCACCTATAAACTTGACTTATTTGGCCTAGATTTGATTAATAATGATTTATTATGAATGATTTTATGTGTTACCTTAGGTTTTTGACCTAAATCTTTAAAGACCCATGAATGTCCCTCATCTCCTAACCCTAATTCTTGAAATTATGTTGATTAATGATTAAATGTGATGTAATTGTGTATTGTATTTCTAATTGACTATTTTCTGACGATGATAATTAATTTAATGGTAAATCGGGGATTTGGGAGAATTCGTGAAAGGGTTCTGAAGGCCATGTAGATCTTCAGGTTAGAACATATATTGTAGTATTATTGGTTTTACTTGTATATTTATTAATTGAAGTATGAATGATGAAGTTATGAAGTATGATATGCTATGATTAAATGGCTATGATTGTAATGTTCTCAAATATAAATTTTTTACTATGGTATGTATGATTGTAATGTTCTCACATGATTATGGGTTTTGAGAAAGGGATTTTGTCCTAAAAACTATGAGCTATGAACATTTTGATATGAGTGGGTAAACCTATGGAGTATGTATGGAATATTGTTATGGACATAATCTAAAAGGGAATTTAGCCTTAGACCCGAGCGAAGTTGTCACTTGAGAGGTGTTCCTTCCCAGGGAAGAGAGTTTCAACACTATGTTCTTCATGATGTGCGGATAACTACATATAGGTAGCAAAAGATGATTTCTAGTAACAAGTTCCTAGTTTCTGAACTTTGTGGCCCCATAGGAACCTTAGGTAGTGGATCCACCAAAATGCTATATTAATGTATATGTATTACCTTGGCAAGTTGGACATCCTCCATTCGGTGTGAGGGGATTAAACCGGATTCCATGTAGCTCACATGGTCTATGTCGGTTATGGTAAAGTTTACCGAATGTTAAAATGAATGAATAAAAGTAATAAAATTAACACTAACTAGAAATACATAAGAGGTGTTACATAGTTTAGGTGAGGGTATGAGACTTTACTTAAACTTTGCACAAGTGGACGTTGAAGGGAAATATAGGGTGGGTTCTTTTTCTATATATGTAGTAAGACTTCACAAATGACTTCGGTGAACTAGAGCCTAAAATGGTTTTCATGATGGTCTTCTAATGTCTAAATTGGTTCTATTAATAGTATTTGATGCAGTTGGCTAAGAGTTTAGGATTATGGAAGTCAGACGTCAAGGGCCGACTAAGACATTCAATGACTAAGTCACTATGCTTACTCATATATGGTTCTATGGGTTTATATGTATTCTGAGGTTATTTTTGGTTGATAAGGTCCTTACTATGTATTCATTGTATATCTATGCAGTGTGTCACAAGTTTCTTGAATTTGGAGGTCAAGTCCCAAAAAGTCCATGAAAGCAGACAGTGTTGCCTTGAAATGACCTTGTGTGTGTAAGCATGTTTCATCGAGTTTTACGTATTCGTTTTGGGTGAAATTCATGTGAGAGGTTCTAAACTATTATACTCTCATGTTTGGGTTGGAAACTTCCAGGCAAACATCCCCAAGGACCATCCAAGGGTATTTGAGGAAGGACCCAAGTTGGTGCCCAAGACTATCTGAGACAGTCAAAACCACGGAGGCAACAGACGCCCATTGGATTATTCGACGCCCCGTTGGTAGGGTATCATTGATTGGGACATAGTCTTTTGAGAGAAGAGACCAATGTTGAGTCTCTAAACAAATCAACAAAAGTACAGGACGGTCCATTAGTGGACAAACAGTCCGTCGACTGCCAACAGTCGATGGGCACTGTTGATACGCTCAAATTTACTTCTCAAAAAGAAGTATAATCGGTAGTATCAAGTAAAGAACCCAATTATGAGTTTGGGGTTGATTCCACGAGGAAAATTTTAAACTTAACTTGAACCTACAATTACTTCTATTTAATTAAGTGTTTTACGAGAACAGGTAACAAAATGGGGGTTTTAAATAACAAAAAGAATTAAATATTTCTAAGTAAACAAGTAGCAAGTATGAATATTTGAGATTTATCAATTGCTGAGAGTAACTAGGGCATAAGTGTTCCCCACAGGTTCATACCGCGGTATTTCTAGCTATAACAACTCTTTCCTTGTATCTTGCATGCAAAATGGTAAGTTATGTATCCCTAATTCCTTGGTCCGGCAACTAGGGAATTTCACTCCGTACCATGGTCCGGCTACTTGTGTATGCTCTACCAAACCTTACTTTTACCTCATATTAAGCATCATAATCGATGTATGGCTTGGATGTTACTTTGCACCAATCGACACTACCCTATTAGATATTGTATACTAAATATACGTTGATAATTCTTTTTCTTATTATCTACCTCCTTGGTCTGACAAGTAGCAACACAGAGAGTTCTAACGCGTGCACTCGTTAAAAAGACTTCTAAATGAATTATCAATTCATGCAAGACACTATTCTAGATTTGTTATTTTAGCTAGTTTTTACCTTGTTATTTACCCATGGTTCCCACAACTCTAGTTATGGATTAAGTTACCCATGTTCATAATTACACAATTCATATTGATTAGAGAAGAATTCATGTACTTACTTTGATGAGATTGAAGAAAATCCAGAAAATCACTTCAATTCGAGAAAATAATACAATAAACAATTTCGGAAAAAATGAAGTATTTTCCAAAACCCAATCTTTAGCAAACAATATTACAAATAAGAAAAATAACCAAAGTATTTTCCAAAACCCAATATTTAGCAAACAATATTACAAATCAGAAAAATAACCAAGAGTCTAACCTCAAAAAAGAGGTTTTACCAGTATTTATAATAAATATGTCCTAAAATAAAAGTAAATCTATTTAAGGAAAATCTGTCCAAAAATGCATCTAAATCGACGACCAAACCGATGGATCGTCGAGGCCACGACAGACCGTCGAGGCCCCTCGTCGTTCCAAACTCAAAATCTTTTTCAACTACTTTCTTCTCCAACTCACTGTTCCCGTCGACAGACCAGGATGACAATCCGTTTAGTGCACTACAGACCGTCCATGGCTTCTGTTTCTCCACACTTAGAATCTTTTCAAGACGGGTACTGG
The DNA here is from genome assembly GCA_027704765.1 of Solanum habrochaites. Classification (NCBI taxonomy): domain Eukaryota; kingdom Viridiplantae; phylum Streptophyta; class Magnoliopsida; order Solanales; family Solanaceae; genus Solanum; species Solanum habrochaites. Next base: position 52,213 of record JAKWJA010002399.1, on the reverse strand, counting down.
GGCTACTCTCTGTTAGCAATGACGGATGTGCAGGCGGTCCATCTTTGATATGAAGGTTTGTCGATTGCTTCTATAGACCCACAATTAGTCAGAATTCCCCGATATTTCTTCAGCAACATTTTTCTTTTGACGACAGTTGCCACCTATAGACCATCGAGGGGTCGATTGACCGTCGATGTCTCCGTAGGTCATCACTTCTGCAATTCCAGCATAATACTTCTGCATTTTCCTTTTGGACAGTTTTTCTGGAAACAAAGATAATAATACATTAAAACTACTACGAAAAGGCCTTATTAGACACACACTAAACTTAAGGAAAAAGGATTGAGTGAGGGGTGAACTTGTAAATTCACCCCACGTACAATTAAAAGTATTTGCGGTTCCTTAGGAGTCTTTTGGGAATTTTAAATGTGCTTATAAGACTAAAACAAGATTTCATTCTTCAAAATCAAAACCCAAATTCCCTTAGAAATTCCCTAGAACTCCGTTGAAGACAAAAATCAAGGAAGGGCTTGGATTGAAGACTTTAGTGGAGATTCTTCATCAAATTTCTAATTTAGATTTAATTGAGGTATGGTTATTGATCACATTGAAAACTCTCTTCATCATCAAGGAGCCCAACTTTCCAGATGTTTTTCTAATGTTTCAAATGTGAATTGTTTACAATTTCTGATTTTAAAAAAATATTTATGGTTCGTGCATAAGTTGGTTTTTAAAACATTGAGTATGGATTGAATTTATTAATTTAGATGATTTTAACAAAATTAAAACCCTTGAACCATGAATTTGATAACCCTAGTTTTTGACTAACTTATAGATTACTTGATATTGATCTAATGTTGAATAATTCAAATGTAGTATTATATGGGATGTTGATTTTTATCTATAATTTTAAGTAATTGTATTATGTTGCATTAGCTTGATAATATGGTAGTAATTTACCTAGATTCATTAATATTGGTATAATTATATTGATTTTGTTTGTCATCGCCATGGTAAGAGCCTTATATATAGATTGGGTAATTGTCATTGGGGATTGAGGTTTGATGATGGAGTGGTTGATACGCTTTTTCCCTTTTCCTTTATTTTTAATGTTTTATTAGAACTTCAATTACGTTGTGATTGGGTAATGGGTCCACTTATGGTGGCGGTGTTTCTGCTTTACTTGTAAATGATGTGGCACTTGTCGTCGTTATTTTTACTACTTATAGATCATGGGCCTTGTCGGAAACTACTTTAAAGTAATGTGGTTATTTGGTATTTGATAATGTGAATAGATAGATACCTCTTGGGAGATGTTCTGGTGGTTAGTGGTTGTTGGGACAACCACGTAGGGGAGTCCCTTTGAAATACATATTTGAGCTTATTATGTTTAAGGACGTTTTTATGTATGTTATGATAAGGGATGTGACAGGAGGTGTGGATAAGTTATGAAGATGTTAAAGGATTTAAATATTGCAAGGAGTTTTGGGGAGGACCTGATTCGAAGGTTGTATAGCGTATGGACGCAACTATAGGGAAATGGAAGGAAACAACACCTTTTGCTAGATAAACTGCATTCTTATTGCTTGGTTTCTATTTTGGTGAGATCAAGTAGCTCAAATTGGTTTGTTAGATACTAATATTATTCTTATAACTTATTTTATTGTAGAGAAGGAGCTTATTTCATACTTTTGAATTGTATAACAAGGTATATGGGATTATTTGATTTCCTATTCATTTGGCATGAATCCCACTTGTATTACAAAGTAAGCTTTTTAAGTGCCCTTGGTAGTGACTGATCCATATTCGCAATTCCTACTTCTTAGAGCATTAAAATGAATACTCTAATATGAGGTTTTTTTAAAACTAAATTTACATGCTTACTCTACGAACTATTAGCATGAAAGGTTTAAAATTGTTTCATCGTTAAAGTACCCTTGGAACGTATTCCGGTGATATAAATCAAAATGATCCTATATTACACATGGTACATATGTTTATATGGTGGATTTATATGTAACACTCCGGAAATGCCATGACTTAGACTACAACTTAACCTATTTAATAATTTCTAAAATGATGTTTCCAGACCTATACTAGTGTAATAAGGTCATTTATAAAAGTTTAAATCCAAAATGTCAAAGAATGACTTGACGTCTGGAAACTAGCTAATTCAAACTAGTTGACGTCCCTATGTTTAGTGAAGGTCTCGAGGTGTCAAATGAAGTCCAAAACTTGTAAAGATACCTTGGATAGGTATGTAGTACAAAGGGTGCAAAATTCTGGTAGCGACACCCCAAGGACCACCAGAATGGTCCTTGGGGAGGACCCCACCATGTGTAAGTAGGCTGCCAAAAAAGCCTGCGCGAACAAGATTGAATCATGAGTTGTACGACTGTTCATCCTTGCAACGCGAGGCTGACATGCATCCTACTGCCTCGACCCAAAATTTCAGAAAAATAATGGGAAATTACGCAGCAATACGCAGCCACTTCCCTGAATCGTTAAAGTCATATTTTTGGTAGTTTAACTTCATAAAAAGACCCATTTAAGTGAAGGGTCTTTTGGTAATTTATAGGAAGAATACATATGGAAACTAGGTCAGTTTTAGACCACTTTTTACATGTCCAAATCAGATTTATACTCAATTACCCATCTCTCTCAAGAAACACTATCTTTTCCATACTCCATTGAAGACAAGAAAAGATTAAGGAAGAATATGAAGGCTTGGAGGTTTCCCATAAAATTTTGTGGATTATTTGTCTATAAGGTATGGGTTTTACACTCTTGGGATTCCTTTTCCCCTAGGTCTTAAATAGAGTTTTTCAAGATTAAACTTCTTAGCGTTTTTACTCTACAAAACGCGGTTTTTTTTTCCTAACTCTATACTTATTACTTTCCGTGAAAAAATCATGATTTTTCTATGATTATTTCCACACGATTAATTCATATTCGATAAATAAAGTTTGAATTTCTTGTGATGCTATCTTCTCTCTACTTGATGGTTTTCAAATGGGTTTGTTTCGCACTTACTTGATCAATATGTTAAACTTTAGGATTGGAACGATGACTTGAAAGACCCCTTTAAAGGACCTTTACCTCATCAAAATTATATTTATATTTATAAATGAATTTAAGAGTTGGTATTAACTATGCTATTGAGTATTTCACCATGTTATTGTTATGATTATTGAAAAATTGAACGTAAGTTCTTGAATAAGGTACTTGGAACCAAGAGGTAAGTCTTCTAAAGTTGTGATTTCTCTATGAAGTTTATGTTATCCTACGAATGGTGATTATATGATAATGAATTATGAATGATGTTTCTATGAATATATGTTGGGCTATGAACATGCTAAATATGATATCATGATAAAAATACGATAATTCAAGTTTATGATATCCTCTTGTATGCTTTACACAAGGTGATTATGTTACGTTAATCTCACATTCAAATGGTTATGATGAAAGGAACACCAAATCTAAACAGATCATGATCATGTTTATACAAGGAGTTAATCTACTATGACCTATGATAATATATAATGAAAGAAAACTTAAAGTTTATTCGAAAAGGGAGTTAAGCTAAGCACCGATGAACTAGATATGAGAGGTGTGCTTCCGTAGTTAGAAGGTAGGTTCAACAGAATGACTCTCTGAGATCCAGGTTGTCATTAATTGTGGAACTAGGTCCTCTAAACATCTCCTACTTGTTTAACTATGTTGGCAACCATAAGATACTACTCTTGATACCACCTAGAAAGCTATGTTCATTTGTTTCTACTTTTGGCCGTTTACCACTTCTCTAGGTGGGTTTTTATGCACCAGTTCCCATGTTTACCTCACATACGTATGTCAATTAAGGAAAATGTTCCCTCATGTAAAATGAAAGACAAGTAAATGGACTTTGACTAGGGTGAACTTGAAGTGTCTACTTAGTATAGGTGGGTTAGACTCTACCTGACATTGCAACAGGTTTAATCTAAGGGAGTCCTAGGAGACTTGTTCTTATGTAATATGATAAACATAAAGGTATGATGATTATGATACATGTTATACTCTTATTTGAAGTTGGGTACAATTAATGAACTTTTATTTGTCTATATTGATTTATGCGGTGATTACTAACTTACGTTACTAGTTACCTGAATCAAAGCTTTACTTATGGTCTCCTATCTTAACTACTTGGTTGTGTGGGGCTAAGGGGATTCACATAAGCATTTCATTTGTAGGTTGTGGATGGGATCATTCGTAATTGTTTTGTATGTGATGTGTATATGGACTTTTGAATATGAAATGTTAACATGACTTTATGATAATGTGTCTTTGATTATGATCATGCTTTATGTTGATGGAATCCTTAACTTGTACATGTTCTACATATGACTTGGCATACTTTTCAAAGAAACGATAAATAATCCTTTTTCATGCATGTCCTAGAATGTTATGTGCATACCCCTACCTAGTACATGTGGCGTACTAACGCATTACTTAACATTACTACAAATGTAGTGTCCGACAATTGAATATTAAGAAAGTTGATTGAATAAGCTTTGAACTCTTTCTCCAAGTGTAGGTAGGTCCTCATGTTCGGAGATGCTATATTTTCATTAATCTAGCTTACGAAGACTTTACTAGATTTTAAGAACACTCATATTTCCATTTATGATGTTTAGATTCTTTTGTATTAACGCCTATATGGCATCTTAAATTTTACTGACTACGTCCAGATTCATACTCTTTAGATGGTTTTTATATGAGACAACTTTTAGAATCTCATTACATATGTTTTAATGGTTGGTATGTAATAAGTCTAAGTCTACTTCATATATTATTAAAGTTTTCAAGTTTTTCGCAATTTTAACTGATAACATGTTATGAAAAATGCTAAGGGCTTGTTGAGTCCTTTGAGAGGACGACGATGCCGGTCGCATCTGGGGTGTACTCAGAAGGTGTGACAATACAATATGCCCATATCGACTTTCTTAAATTGTGTATTTCATCATATATGTCATCCTTTCACAAGTTTTTTTCATTTGTTATTATTCCCATTGTATTAGACTACAATCTTACATCACAAGACCCCTACTTGCTCTATTGTACATTTTATATGTACTTACTTGGAATATCTTTCCATCCTTATGTTGAATTGGCCCACCTACACTGCCCCTTGGTTCCACATTCATGAACAAGTTGTATTTGATATACTATCATATGCAGTTCAAAGCTCTTGGCTAAATGTTAAATGTATTCACTTGATGTGCTTCAATTTGATATGTCAAAATGTTTATTGAGTCATATACGCTCCTAAGTATTATGTTGGTTTTACATTTTATTCAATAGTATCCTTTTTCCAATAGTTGGGACTAGCATGGTAGAATGCTTTCCATGGTAACTTGGGTCCTAGCACAATATGGTGCTTTTCCTTGGTAGTCTTGAATTCGTAAATTGTAAACATTCATGAGTAATGTACGTAGGGTTTTTTCAAGAAGTACTTTTCCATGTGTAGTAAGAAATAAATAAAGAGGGATAATTCCCTAAACAAAGTAGCATGATAATGATGAATCAAAGATACTTCAACGAAGTATCGTAAGTAAGCTTTTATATCTGGTTTTCTTATATGATGTATGTTAGCTTGGACTATTGTCGTAGTTTCATTTCTTGAGTTGTTTGATTAAAGGTGAAGTTTTACTTGTCAATGAGAAATAAATTAATGATGAAATCAAAAGATGATGAATATGTATGATGGGATAAAGTGGTACTTAGCATGAGTGGAATTATGGGGTCTTATGTATGCTTTCACAAGAATGATTTAAGGTTACTTGTGAAGTGGTTCTGTTATGTTTTGAAGATATAAGTATTGACTATGCTTATAATATGTTGCATCTCTTATGGTAATGGATCATCACTTATGTTAACTAATGCTTATATTATGTCTATGTTGCAGATTATGCCTATGACTATGTTATTATACCCTAATAATTTTATGCTAGATAGCATGTTTAGTATATTTTTTATGAAAACGTACTATTGCATGCACTCTTATCAAATGTAGGTTTTGACCATATTGAGTTTCATCCTCATGGCTAGGTTCTTAGTAGAGAAAAGAGTTAAAGAATTGGTGATTCCTATAGTATTGAGTATTTGATAACCTTTCCTTTATGTCTTTCATTTTTATTTGGAACCTTTTTATGGGCTGCGTCCCAAAGACATTTATGGTTTAAATGGTTTGAGACAAGTGTTATGGAATTCCGCTTATTTTATGAAAAATCTTCGATATTATGGAAAAAACATTTAAATTTATGCATATTTTGTATTGATTTATGTAATGATACGCTGTGGGGATTGTATGAGACCTTTTGGGGTCTTTTACGCCTTGTTACATCTAGGGGGTCCTCAGCATCATGAAAAACTTGATAATCAGAGCAAAAGGTTTAAAATGATTCTAGGATATCTCAAAACCACGTCTTTAGAGTCGTGTTCATAAGTGTGAAGCGCACCACATTTATGAATGGGAAGCTATTAGATGATTAGGAAATATCGTTTATTCACTTCTGTAAGTCGTGCCATGGAGCTTTACTCTATAAGTCATTTATCGTTATCCCTACACCAATAGTCTCTGGCTAATATAAGGGAAAATGCTAGAAGGAATGAGGTAAACATGGTGGATCAAGAGGTTCCTTTACAAAGCTCTACAAGATCTGGTTGACCCTTTCGGTGATTATGTGAATAATGCATAGTTTTGGTTGGCTTTATAAATTTGGTCCAAAGCTAAGACGACACAAGTTGATATGGAGGTGGTAGCTCCGGTTAACCCAATAGTGGGTACTACCCCTTTAGGAGTGAGGGAATTAATGAGGATGAACCCTCTAAAATTTTATGGCTCCAAAGTTGAGGAGGATCCTCAAGAGTTTATAGATATGGCGTATAAGGTACTTGCTATTATGGAAGTGACTCCGGTAGAGAAGGTAGAGTTAAGAACTTGCTAATTGAAGGGTGTTGCTGAAGTGTTGTATAATCAATGAAAAGAAGATAGGCCAGTAGAAGCAAACCCCGTTGAGTGGCACGTTTTTAAGTTGGCATTTCTTGATAGTTTTTTTCTCCTAGAGTTGAGGGAAGCTAAGGTTCATGAGTTCCATAAAATTCATCAAGGAAGTATGAATGTGAAAAAGTATTCTCTAAAGTTCCACCAACTATCTTAGTAAGCTCATATATAGTGGCTGATTCTAAGTCGAGAGTGAATAACTTTATGATGGGTGTTTCTGACTTAGTATTGAACGAATCTCGTACAAATATGCTTATAAATAACATGGATATTTCTCATCTCATGACTCCTTCCCAACAAATACAAGAGGAGAACAAAAGAGAGATGTAAGGATAAAAATAGGCCAAAAATAAATGATTATAAGTCTTTTCATGATGGGTTCGATAGACATGGTCTCTCTAGGAATCAACAAAGGTTTATAGGAAAAGGTTTGTGTAATGCTTCTAAGTATAAGGAGGATAGGTTGCCTAATTCTAAATTGAAAGAAATTAGTAGTGAATCCCTATGGCCTGATTGTGATAGGTGTTGAAAGAGACATAAGGGTAGACGTTTAGCCGTCGTAGAAGATTGCTTTAATTATGTTGAAATTGATTATAAAAATAGGAATTGTACTAAGGGAAACGATGAAAGTAAGAGAAGATGCTCCTAAGCAAAACCGGTTCTATGCACTTTAAGTTAGAGGTGACCATGAGTGTGCTCTAAATGTTGATCCTGATATGTTGATAGCTTATTCATTGATGTTTATGATTTGTTACATCATGATATTATTTTTGTGATGTTTTAGGTGCATTCCTATTATGCTCATATGTGATAGTCAAACCGGTATAGTTAATTTTTTAGTTCCGAATGAGCCTATCCAAGATTTGAAGGGGGGAGTATGTGCTAAGGGTGTGAAGTATGTTTTGTCTTGTAGATGACATTAATGGTAGTATGTAACACCTAGTTAGGTGAGGGAAAAGAGTTTCAAGTATTGACAAACTCTAAAGAGGTAGTTATCTTCTTGTAACATCCGGGTTTACCCCCTAGATGTAATCGGCGTCGGCGTCCTCTTTAAGGACTAAGACTAGTCCCTTAGTCTCATATCAATACATTCATAGGTTGAAACTACGGAGAAATTTAAAACATTCATTACATGTACTTGGAGGTTTACATAGACCTCTACATACACATTATGCATATACATATCGAGTATACGTAGACCTTTAGTATAGGAAGGTTTTATATCCTTCTACTTTTATTGCACATACATATATATAAGATATAAAGATAGTATCAAAGATTGTTTCATCTCATACCATCTAAATGATCATCACAATTTTGTCATAGCCCTATATCAATGTAAAGAAACCACATATAGGCTTATACAAGTCGCACACAATGAACGTGGAATGAACATAAAATTCTTATAAAACATAGAAACTTTGTAGGCAAGACATCGACATCGCCCTCGGAAAGTGATGACCTACCCACTTAGATGGTAGAGAATATCCAAGCCTTCTTCACGTTGTCCAGAATGATCGTTAAACGATCGGAACCTAAAATGTTTGGGAAAAAGTAATAAAATGGGTTTAGTACTGCACATGTACCAAGTATTAGAACATATGCACATATAATATAAAAATATGCTAAAAAGGGACATTTAGTCAAAACATGAAATGTTTCCCTTTTAAAAGTCTCATACATAATCAAGTAAGTCATACCAATCAATCCAAAATGCTTACTAACTCAAACAAGTAATATGTGTCCCAATCATTCTTGAACCCATGATTTAATGCAACCCTATCATCAAGGAATATTGTCACTAGCGTGGTTAAGAGTCAATTATATAATAATAAGCAAGACTACTACTCATGAATCCTTATCAAGTTAACAAGTACAATGAGCAAGCAAAGACCCATAAATCAATCAAGTAAATTCAACAAGAAACCATAACCAATGCCCAACTTCACATAACATAACCTTTAAGGACACCTAACATCATACTTTAATAGTACAACCATTTACATGTTCCAGAGGATAATCATCATCACGTAATATCATTTATGTTGTAGCATCAACATGTTATCACCATATACATCAGTGTCATAGTTAAATTCATAATATCAACTTTCTCAATCTTCCATCAAGGTCAACTAGTAAAAAATATTGGAAGAGTCCCATACCCCTACATAGGCTAAGTTAAACCTCTTATGTCACCATAGTTAGTTTATACTTCATTACAATTATTTTATTTAAGTGTACACTGCCTAACGAACTAGACCAAAGAGATATAAGTGTGAAATCCGGTGTTGTAAAACTTACAACACTACCGATGGAATGTGGTCACATGGCCAAATAATACCAAACTAATGTATCTTCTAGTGCATCCACTAGCTATCTTCCTATTGTGGCCAACATATTTCAGAAGTTGTCTAAGTGATAGTTATTACCTCTTGATACATTTGGTAGTTGGGGTCTCACTCTCATAGTAATACATTTGGATGATTATTCCTATTTGGATAGTCACATCTCATATAAAATATAGGGCGAATTATTCAATTTTTGGGAAGTCAGCACCCCTCCAAGATATATCAAGTTCATTCGGTGCTAGCTAAGTCCCCTTAGTGAAAAATGTATTTTCAGACTATTAATTATCAATCATATCTTAGATTAGTCATAGGTTCTAACCCTTTGGAATATGCATCATCAAACGCTCAATCAGACGTGCATGGTATAGTCCTTTCAACATCGAAATTTCATATAAGTGAAGTTAACATATTAACATTCACAAGTGCATTGTACAAGGCATATTGATTTGCATATAGTCCACCCATACACCATACATCAACAACATAAACTTACTCAAACCTCACTACATTTCAAGAACATTTCATTAAACATCATTCCACCCTTCATCCTAGATTAGCATACTCCAACATATCATCATGATTTCACACAATTATCACAATTGGAAGTACCAGATAGAGATTCCAAGACATACCAAGGTCTCCTCTTCATAGTTTATTATTAGGCCTTACCATAAAACCTCAATTCCAAGCACATTTTGTGTTCAAACATGCATAATTCAATAATTCAACAGTAACTACAACAATACTGAAAGTCACTAAACCATATTCAATGCTAAATCAATGCTTAAAACAAGATTACCGGCCAATTTCCATAACCCAAATCACTTCTCAAGACTAGCATGAAAGACCCCAATTCATTCTAATTTGTTAGTGATTGTTGTAACAACATCATCTTATTGTGATTTAGCCCATAATCAAGACAATTGAATCAATCATAACCCGATTTACATCAAGATCAAACTATGGTTAATTGTTAAGGATCATAATCTTCAAATTGAGCCAAACCATCATAATTGATCATAATCAAGTTAATTTAAAGTTAATATATCCATATATCCTAAAAACCCATAAAAACTCATTCAAACAATCATTTCGAATTAGATGAAAACCAATTAAAAACCAACTTTTGAAATATCTTTGAAGGAACCCTTTGAGGTAAGAGTCTCAAAGGTGCATTAGATCCATACTTAACATTTGATGAAATTTATGGTGAATTGTCTCTTTCCAGGCCCGCTAAAAATCTCCCCCCTAGCTTGTCTTCAATGTGGTTCCACATAGAGAGAGAAAGAAGAGAGAAGGAAGAGAGTTTATTTTGTGAGTTGTGTTTAGACTAATGAAGGTTGGGGGTATTTATATTAGGTATTTATCAACTTAATTAGACTCCCTTAAACACCTCACTAACCACCTAACCCTTTAATTAATTAAATGAGACTAACTTAAAACGTGCAGGAAATCGGCAGTGTTACAAACGACACCATGATCGACGGATCGTGGGTTAGTCAACGGACCAAGATGCCTCCGTGCTGCACATGCGTCGATTTAGTCAAAGACTATGTAGGTAAGGGTCTTCTATGAATTGGCTAAGTGTGGGACGACGTTAGCATTGATGCAGTGTTGCCTCAACCTGCAGGGGTCCTCCTCAAAGGCCCTTGGTTGGTCCTTGGAGAGTCTTACCCAGACGTTTTGACCATAAATCAACTTAAACCATTCTTAGTTTTGATTTAAACATTTTTCATAATTTTTTGACTCCTATATGTGAGTCAAATAGGCTAAGGCACACTCGTACCCCTTAGCACTAGTTTCCAAACGTCATGGACGTTCTTCGACGTTTTGGTTCTTAAACTTCCTAAATGACCTATATTCATTTAAATAGGCCTTAAAATAGTGTTTAGACCTCAGAGCACCTATGTTGCTGTCTAAGACTCGTCTTGGATTTTCAAAGTGATACATTATCTCCCCCTGGAACATTATTCCTGATGAACAGAACTCTTTGAAGGAAAATGACTCAAGACAAGCAGCCCAACCAATAAACATAATCATTAACATAAATCATATCATTTTCACAAGGCCATTCTAAAACTCCATTACCCACTCTAGCACTCAAACACTTTCATCATGGGTATTTCCCTTCTCACAACGAACTTGAGCTCAACATATCATTACAACTAGTGAATTGAGCACAATTTCAACATTATCAACAGGCCTACACATAATTTCATAAATACTTCGACTAAAAAAACATACAAAATGCACAACATACTCCAAAACAAGAAAAAGAAAATTTCAAGTCAAAGGCCTTATCATTGTAACGTCACTGTGAAGTACTAAAAAATCATATTTTGAAACTTCACCCAAACAAGAAACATCAATTCTAGTCATATTTCTATTATTAAAAAGATGACTCACCTCAATTATCAAAATTTGCGGGAACTGGACTTTAGTCGGCCTCGCCTCCCATGTTGCACCCTCAATTAGGTGATTCTTCCATAGCACCTTTATGGAAACCACCTCTTTATTGATTGACTTCTTGACTTGCCCATGAATAATTTGAACCGAAACTTCCTCATAAGATAGGTTATCCTTCACACGAAGACCCTCAATTGGAAGAATGGACTCGGGATCACTAATACACTTTTTCAACATAGAAACATGGAAAATCGGATGAACCGAAACCAATTCACTATTAAGTTTAAATTCATAGGAAACCTTACCAACCCTTTGCAAGATTTCATAAGGACCCATATAACGAGGACTAAACATCCCTTTCTTTCCATATCTAACCACCCCTTTCATTGGTGAAATTTTCAAATACACCTTGTTATCTTTTAAACTCCAAATCCCTTCTCCTATAATCGGCATAAGTCTTTTGCCAACCATAGGCCATTCGCAACTGGTTCCTTATAATATGAACCTTGTCTAAGGTCTTATAAGTCAAATCGAAACCAAGAAGCGAAGGTTAAACCACTTCAAACCATCCAATAGGATACCTACACCTCTCAGAATACAACGCTTCGTAGGGAGCCATCGAGATGGATGAATGAAAGATATTCTTATAACCAAACTCCACTAAAGGCAAATGCTTATCGCAAATCCCTTTAAAATCAGTAATGCAAGCCCTAAGAATATCGTCAAGGGTTTGAATATTGCGTTTCGTTCGACCATCCATTTGGGGATGAAAAGCGGTACTCAACTTCACCTGAGTACCCAACCCTTTTTGGAACGACCTCTAAAACCTAGATGTGAATTCTGCACCCTGATCCGATATGATGGATAAGAGAATACCATGGAGACACACAATCTCATCCATGAAGATCCTAGAAAAATCTTCCTCCGAATAAGTAGACTTTACAGGAATAAAGCTAGCGGACTTAGTCAACCTATTCACAACCACCCATATAGAATTATATCACTTTTGAGTCTGAGGTAAACCGACTACAAAGTCCATATTAATACCTTACCACTTCCAAGTACGAATTTGGATCTTTTGTAGTAAGCCACCCTGCTTTTGATATTCGACTTTTACTTGTTGGCAATTTGGACACTTAGAGACAAACTCTGCTATCTCCCTCTTCAAACCTTCCCACCAATATATCTCCCGTAGGTCATGGTACATTTTTGTCTAAACTAGATGAATGGAGTAGTCGGATCCATGGGTTTCTTCAAGGATCCGGTCCCTCAACCCATCTACATCGGGAACACACAATCTCCCTTGGTACCTTAACACACCATCCTTCTAGGGAGAATGTCTCGTTAAGCATTCCAAGGACCGATTCTTTGAACTCCATCAATGCTTTGTTGAGGTGTTGTTTGGACTTCACCTCAACCATTAAATATGACTCGGAGATATGATAGACTATGGCACCCCCATTAAGAGAACCTTCCAACCTCACCCACAACCTAGCCAACCCATGAACATCATTCGCTAGGTCTTTCATGGCTTCATAAATGTGTGATACACTACCCATATTCATATGACTTAGGGCATCCACAACCACATTAGCCTTACCGAGGTGATAGAGGACAATTATGTCATAATCTTTCAACAACTCTTACGACCTTGTTCGTTAGAGATTCAACTCCTTTGGGGTAAAAATATTTTGGAGACTCTTGTGGTCGGTAGAAACGTCAACATGAACATCGTACAAGTAATGCCTCAATATTTTCAAGGCAAACACCACGGACACTAACTCAAGATCATGAGTTGGATAGTTTCGCTGATGAACCTTAAGTTGCCTAGAAGCATAGGATATCACATTCCCATGTAGCATAAGAACACACACCAAACTCATTTGATGTGTCACAATACAAAACAAAACCCTTTGTACCCTCAGATAATGTAAACACCGGAGCAGAGGTAAGAATATCTTTCAATATTTGAAAAATTCTCTCACATGACTCCGACCACTGATATTTCATACACTTGTGGGTCAAATTAGTCAAGGGAGATGTAGTGGATGCAAAACCATCCACGAACCTCCGATAATAACCTGCTAAACCCAAGAAACTCCTAATGTCGGTTGCAGTCAATGGTCTAGGCCAATTTTTCACCTCCTCACTGTTCCTTGGGTCAACTTCATCCTTCAATAGATATAATATGACCAAGAAATGTCACCGACCTCAATAGAAACTCACACTTATGACATTTAGCAAATAATTGATGTTCTTTAACACTTTGCAATACTACCCTCAAATGACCCATATGATCATTCTAATTCTTTAAATATACCAATATGCGTCAATGAAGATGATAACAAATTCATCTAGGTAATTTTGAAACACCTATTTAGTAGGTCCATAAATGCTTTCGGAGCATTTCTGAGACCAAAAGACATTACTAAGAACTCATAATGGCCATATCTAGTTCGAAATGTTGTCTTTGATATTTCATCACCACTCACACTAAGTTGGTGATATCCAGACCTTAAGTACATTTTTTAAAAAGTAGCTTGCCCCTTAGAGTTGGTCAAACAAGTCGTTTATCCAAGGAAGAGGATACTTGTTCTTAATATAGACTTTATTGAGTTGGCGGTAGTAAATACACATTCTTAAGGACCCATATTTCTTCATAACAAATAGAACCGGAGCACCCCATGGAGAGCTACCAGGCAATATAAAATACTTATCTAGTAAGTACTTCAATTGAGCCTTCAACTCTTTTAATTCGGTCGGGGCCATCCGATAAGGAGGAATTGATATGGGATTTGTATCCGGTAGCAAATCGATACTAAAAACATTTTCCCGTTCGGGAGGACTACCGCGAAGTTCATTAGGAAAAACCCCCAAAAATTCACTCACTACGGGGACCGACTCAATGGGCTGAGTCTAGATCTTGAACTCTTACAATATGGTATAGACAACCTTTAGAGATCATTTTGCATGATTTTAGTCAATAGATAATACGACCTCTAGGGATAGAATTTCCCCCCTTCCACTCTACAACGGGTTCATTTGGAAAGTTAAACTTCACCACCTTTGTCCTATAATCGATAGAAGCAAAGCAAGTATGCAACCAATCCATACACAATATAACATCAAAATCAAGCATATCGAGTTCTACTAGGTCAACATAAGAAAATCTATTGGGAAACATTATTTGAAAATCTCTACAAACCCTTTTTGCAACAACCGACTACCCACCGAAGTAGACACTAAAAAGGGTTCATGCAAATTATTAGGTAAAATATCAAAACTTTTTAGCAACAAGAGGGGTAAAAAATGACAATTTAGCTTCGGGATAAAGTAAGGCATTTAAATCAATAGATAAGACTTTAAACATATCGGTCAGTACTTGGGAGAAGTCTCGTGCTCACCCTTAGAGCGGAGAACATAGAAGCGGTTCTTCTTGGGAGAATTTCTAGAACCACATGCTTGAGATTGACCACACTTTCTCTTGACCCTTTAAGTTCGGACAATATCTCATCTTGTGACCACTCTTGCCACAACTAAAGCAATTTTGCGTTCCTACCAATCACTCACAAAGATGACCCTTTCCACACTTGGCACATGTAGTCTTCTCGTTTGGTGAGTTTCCACTCTTTTCGTTTTTAGCTCTCAATTTATTTCCCTTATCATAACAAGCCTTAGAGAAAATGGATGTATCTTGATTAGAAACCCGCTTCTTAAATCTAGGCTTGTCTTTTATGTCAACCATATTCTTTGAAGAACCTCCATCGAATGATCTTGACCTTTTAGCATCTCTACTTTTTCTCATAGACCTTTCCCCCTAAACCCTTCCTTCATGCACCATAAGATGGGAAATGTTCATGTTGTCATGTAGCATGGTAGAATGACACTCCTCTTGTATGTCCTCCGCACCCCCGTCACAAAGCGACTCATTTTGTCTTTAGGATCAGAAACCAAAGAAGGAGCATATTTGGACAATTTAATATATTCTAAAGAGTATTCATGGACACTCTTTCCTTTTTGGCGAAGGTTGATGAACTCCACCACTTTTTCCTTCCTAATCTCCCTAGGAAAGAACCAATCTAGAAAATTCTTCTTAAAGATCTCCCAAGTCAAAGGACCACCTCTCAAAGTACTATTATACCTCCATTGCACATACCAAGTTTGAGAAACATCCTTAAGTTGGTATATGGAAAACTCGGCCTTCTCACTCGTGGACAAAACCATAACCAAAAGTATCTTACAGATCTCATTGATGAATTCTTGGGTGTCTTCCTCAAGCTTAGACTCGTAGAAAGTAGGAGGGTTCATCCAAGTGAAATCCCTTAGACAGGAAGCCATAGTAGTGACTTGTTGATGAGGACATGGCATAACCTCCTAGTTTGCTTAGGCCGTCATAGCTTGCGCTTGAGTCCTGGCCTCTTGTGCTTGAGTGGTGATAGCTTGGGCCATTTGAAGAATAGATACCCTTATATTCTCATCCGTCAAAGGAGGAGGATTGACCGGTGCATGCTCCATGTTAGCATCTTCTTCACGTGTAGGAACTTTATCACTATGGGGAAGAGCTCCCACATTGGCAATTTGCTCTTCAAGTGTCAGAGCCACATTCCATCGAGTGTTCATTCTTCCTATAAGTACAATAATAGGATTAGATGCAAAAACACACTATAGGTAAACTCTAATGGCACAATATAGGATTTCCAAGAAAGAGAGCAATTCTTAACAATTACATAGATTGATATTCATAAGTGTGGCGCGCTTCAAAATTATGAGTACAACCTACATATATGTGCTAGAGATAGAGACATAACTCAACGATATTCAACCTCATGCTCTCATACAAAGTTTTTCACATTCGCGTTTACCCCCTAGACATAACCGGGGTCGTCGTATTTTTTTTAGGACTAAGACTAGCCCCTTAGTCACATGTCATTACATTCATAGGTTGAAAATGAGGAAAAATTTAAACTTTCATTACATCTACTTGGAGGTTTACATATACTTCTACATACATGTTATATATATATGTATCTAGTATACATAGACCCTTCGTATAGGAAGGTTACATAGCCTTCGTATAGGAAGGTTACATAGCCTTCTACTTTTATTGCACATACATACATATAAGATAGAAAGATACTGTCAAAGATTGTCTCATCTCATATAATATAAATAATCATCACAATTTGGGCATATCCCTACATCAATATAAAGAAGACACATATAGTCTTATACAAGTCACACAGAATGAAAGTTGAATGAACATAAAATTCTTAGAAAAACAATGAAAATTCATAGGCAAGACATCGGCATCGCCCTCGAAAAGTGAGGAATGACCAAGAAAATCCCCATAACCTTACTTAATCAAGTAACTTCAACAAAAAACCATAACCAATGCCCAACTTCACATAACATAACCTTTAAGGACACCTAACATCATACTTTAATAGTACAACCCAATTACATGTTCAAGAGTTAATCATCATCATATAATATCATTTAAAATTGTAGCATCAACATGTTATCACCATATACATCATTGTCGTATATAAATACATAATATCAACTTCCTAAAGCTTCCATTAAGGTCAACTAGTGCAAGGAATAGGTAGAGTCTCATACCCCTACCTAGGCTAAGTTAAACCTCTCAAGTCACCTTAGTTAGTTAATACTTCATTACTTAATATTAATTTAGGGAACACTTTCCTAAGATGACATAGAACAAAATATCTAAGTGCGAAATCCGGTGTTGTAAAACCTTAGACCGATGGAAGGTGGTCTACTTGCAAAAGTAAAACAAAACATAAACGTAGCTTTCTAGGTGGATCCACTGGCTAGTCTTCCTATGGGGGAAACATAGTTCAAGAACTAAGAGATAGTATATTCCCTCTTGATACCACTTGGTAGTTGGGTCCTCCTCTCATGAGAATACACTGTATGAGTATTCCTCTTTGGGTAGTCAACATCTCATATAGAACTATAGGGCGAATCTTCATCTTTGGGAAGTCATCACCTCCCATTGTCAAGTTCACTCGGTGCTAAGCTAAGTCCATTTATTGAAATATCTTTAAGCCTTTAATTATCAATAATAGCTTATATTAGGTCATAGGGTCTACCCCTTGTATAATCAGCATCATCAATATATCAATTAGAATTGCATGAGTATATTACTTTCATCACAATTCATATAAGTTAGATTAACATATTAACATTTAAAAGCATATCAAGGCACATTGATAGTTGTCACCATCCTAATATCACATACACCTTAATCAACCTCACAACATAGTCAAGACATTTAAATTCAACATCATACCACCCTATCATCAAAATATACGGCATACTCCAATATATTATCATTACTTAACAACAATTTATCACAATTGAAAGTAAAGATATAGATTCCAAGACTTACCAAGTCTGTCTCATGGTTCATCATTTAGGCCTTACCATAAAACCTAGATTCAATAAAATTTAGATGTCAACATCATTATTCAATAGTCAACATGATAACAATACTAGAAGAGTCACTATACCATAATGTAATACTAAACTAATGTTTAAAAGAAGATTACCTAGGCCAATTTCCATAACCTAGATCACTTCTCAAGATTAGCATTAAATACCACAATTCATTCTAATTTGTTAATGATTGGTGTAAACAACATCATCTAATAGTGACTTAACCCATAATCAAGACAATTGAATCAATCACAACTCAATTTACATCAAGATCAAACTAGGGCTAAGGGTTAAGGATCATAATCTTAAAATTGAGCCAAACGATCACAATTGATCAGATATAATTTAATTTACATGTTAATAGATTCATTATATCCTAAATAAACCCTAAACAACTTAGTTCAAAACATCAATTTTTTAATTGGATGAAACCCACATGAAAACTCATCTTTTGAAATCCATTTTGAAGGAACCCTTTAAGGAAAGAGTCTAAAAGGTGAATTAGGTCACATACCTTAAAGTTCGATGAAGATTTTATTGTTAATTCACACCCTTTCCAGACCACAAAACCTCCCCCTAGCTTGTCTTCAATGGTGATTCCAAAAGAGAGAAAGAAGAGAGAAGGAAGAGAGTTTATTTTGTGAATTGTGTTTAGATTAATGAGGGTTGGAGGTATATATATGTGGGATTAATCAATTTAATTAGACTCCTTTAAACCCATACCTAATCATCTAACACCTTATTTAATTAAATGAAACTAACTTAAAATGTGCAGGAAATTGGCACTGTCACAGATGACACCACGATCGACGGATCATGGATCAGTCGACGGACCAAGCTGCCTCCGTGCTGCACATCCCTCGATCCGGTCAGATACTATAAAGGTAAGGGTCTTCCATGAGTTTTCTAAGTATGGGAATACGGTGGAATCGACGCCCCGTAGATCCACACTCGGGTTGTCCATTGTCCAATCGAATATACACTGCCTAGGCAGTGTTGCCTCCACCTGCATGGGTCCTCCTCAAGGGCTCTTGGTTGGTCCTTGGCGACTCATACTCAGAAGTTTTGATTAGAAATTAACTTAAACACCACTTTTTTACCCTTTAACGATTTTTATGAATTTCTGACTCCTAAAAGCTAGTCAAATAGGCTAAGGCACGCCAGTACCCCTTAGAATCATTTCCGAACGTCATGGTTGTTTTTTGATGTTTTGATTCCTAAACTTCCTAAATGACCTATATGTATTAAAATAGTCATTGAAACAGTGTTTAGAACCCATAGAACCTTTGTTAGGCTCTAAGACTCGTCTTGGATTTTCAAAGTATTACACTTCTAAGATTGATCTGAAAAAAAGTCATTATTACTAGGGTGTTTAGATGATGCCTAGATATGTTTTACTAGAAAACTCTACCAAGGATAGTGGTTATGGCTTTAGATGGTTCTGGATCTCCTTATGTGTAAAATTTTAAAGTTAAGTAAATCACGGATCCAAGTTTCGTATAATTGAAAGAGACAATGTTTAAAAAGTCCGTAGAGGCTTCCTCTCAAGGGGAAGATTGGGTTCTTAGACAGTAAGGCAATTTTCTGTTCCGTACGTTTATGATTTGGGCTTACTTGAAATATCCCATGTATGAAGGGTGTACTGAGTGTAGTAAGAAAGAAAGTTTAGTCCCCATCTTGTAGGACCATGAGAGATATTGAGACAATAGTTTAGGGTGCTAATTTGTTAGCTTTGCCTAGTGAATTAGCATAGGTGCATTAGGTTTCTGATTTCTCCACAATGAAAAAATTGTGTAGGAGAAGATAAGGAAGAGGAAGAAGAAGAAGAATAAGAGGAAGAGCAAGACAACAAGGAAGAATAAAAGGAAGAGAAAGAATATGAGTAGAGGAGGAGGTACAATTGGAAGAAGTGAAAGAAGATGAGGAGGAAGAGGATGAGGAGGAGGAGTAAGAAGGAGAAGGAGAAGAAGAAAGATAAAAAGAGGAGGACAAGGAAAAAGAAGAGGAAAAAGAAGAGGAGAGGATGAAGAAGAATAATAAGAAGAAAAAGAGGAAGAGGAAGAGGAAGAGGATGAGGAAGAGGAAGAGAAAGAGGAAGAGAATAAGAAGACGAGAAAGAGGGAAAAGAAGAGGAGAAAGAAGTAGAGAAAGAAGAAGAATAAGAAAAGAAAGAAGACTAGGAGAAGAAGACGAAGATGAAGAGAAGAAAAAGACGACGTGAAGAAGAAGACGAAGAGAAGAAGAAGATGAGGAGAATAAGAAGAAGACGAAAAAAAAGAAGACACAAGGATAATAATAATAAGGACAAGATGAAGAAGAAGAGGAGGAGGATGAGGAGGAAGAAGAATAAGAATAAAAATAAGAAGAATAAGAAGAAGAGTAGGAGCAGAAGAGGAGGAAGGAGAAGTAGAAAAGATGAACAGGAGAAGAAGAGGAGGAAGGAGGAGGAGAAAAAGATGAAGAGGAAGAAGGAGAACATGAAGGACGAGGAGAAGAAGAACGGGGAGGAGAAGAGGAGAATGATAAGAATAAGACAAAGGAGAAGAATAAGAAGATGAAGAAGAGGAAGGAGAAGAGGAAGGATAGGAGGAAGGACATGGGGAAGGATAAGGGGAACAAGAAGGGGAAGGAGAAAGGGAAGGATTAGAGGAATTTTAAAGAAAAATAGTTACCTTATAATTTTCTATTTTAACTTTAGTTTATGTTTAATTCATTAGATTGTGTACTATATTAATTTACATACTATCTTGAATGAGGGAGAGCAAAAAATTATCACACAAGTCGAATAGTTGATCGAGAAAGCATCGCCCAAAGGTGCTCATTGAGATGGTCTCTGAGTGGCTAAGATCATATAAAATTTAGAGTGAAGAAAAGGTCAATTTATTGTAGGTGCGAAGTCACTCGACCAAAAGGAGAGGAAGAAAAACAAAGATGTGTCACTCAAAACTCCTCAGAAGTAATGTGATTTCGCAGTGGCAACACACCCTCCACTCTAAGTGCACCTCTTTATCGACCGATTCACTCTTTTTGTCTAGTTTGTGTAACTAATGAACTAATCAATTTGGTTAGATGAGTGGGGCAACAACTTATAATGCATTTGATAAGGAAACATATGCCAGGGCGGTTGGGTGAGGAGGCAGATCAGGCTAACTGTCCTGCTGCATATTATATTGAGAGAGTGTGGTTGGGTCTGACTTCGCATAGTGGTAATGTACATGGATATATTCTTGTTAGTTCACTTGTATACCCTTATTCTTTGAGTTTACGTTTTGATCTAGAAAATCTATTTTTCAGATGATGCTTGTCCATCTACTGGGTGAGACTACTATATATTCGGTGCTACACCTCTATTATCCCGCCGTCGAGACTTAACTAAGGCACATCCCTTCTTAGCTTAGGGGTTGGTTCAACTTCTATCAGTGGCGATTCGAAAATCCAATTGTTCCATTTTCCTTCTTATTCATCAATTGAAAATCAAGACAAATCAGGCACTACGGTAAGACATGAAAACACCCGATCCCATTTTGACCTCGATATGTGGAATCATCTTGCGCCATATGTACTGAGATGTTCGGGGACATGGTAGAGGAATTAGAGGACTGGTTCCTGAGATCATTAACAAGCTAGCTAGGGTATGCCATTAATTAATTAGTTTTCTCATGAAGGAGAAATGGGAATGTATGTGAAGTGACCGTTTCCCTCCTTTTGGAGGGGGTTACAAACAGAGATATAAAGGCTCCATGGTTTAATATCTTATGTGATTTATATATGTATCTAAATAATCGAAATTATTGTGAAGATGATAAAATCTATAAAGATCACTTTTACCTATATCTCTATATTAAAAGAAAAAGAAGCATTTAGCAACTACTAAGAAAAGTAAATTATCTTAAGTAAAGGATTCTAATAATTCTTTAAAGGTTTCTGTTGGGATGCGATGTCAAAAGTGAGTGCTGCCAGGAGGGAGGATCAGAAGGAGAAAAGAGTGAAGGAGTGAAATTCTTTGGAATATTTTATTCTTCTAGAACCACCGCTTCAGATTCCTGTTCATCTACCATTTTTGGCCCCCCATTATTTTGTGTGTGCGTGGGGGCACTGTTACTTTGATTTTTGTTTTCGTATATTCATGGAATGGCCCTATAGTGTACATATTTGTTCTGAAGCTATTACGGATTGAATAGGATCAAAGTCCCATGAATGCAATGAAGTCGGTATGATATTGAGTCTCCCTTAATATCAATCTTCAAGGTGTGAAATCTTACTTTTTTTTCTGATTGTTTAATAATGCTATAAAAATTGTGTTGTTTTGTAAAGGTTGGTGAAGGATCCCTCCATTACCTAACCCTAGATCTATGAATTGGTCTGAAGTATGTATTATTTACGGTTATGATTATTATGGATTTGAATGTAGTTTCTCCGATTATAATTGTTGGGTCCAGAGTGAAAGTATAGCTTAATTATGATTCACATATGACCTATTATGATAGATGTTCTCCTATGGGTTAGAGGGGCTAATGTGAACTTGTCATGAAGAGAAATGATGACATCAAGGGAATAATTTCTTAACGAAAGGGCATATAAATGAAATGGAGGTCTCACGTTAGTAAGTCCGGCCTACCTAGATGGGTCTTTTTCACAATAGTAAGTCTTTTTGCGAATATATGTGTTGTCTCATGTAGATGGCCGACTTCACGATAAGTAAATTTCTAGACGAACTCCTTTCCCTTAACTATGTAGCCAAATAGTACTTAGCTGAGTGGATCCACCTAGGAGTGACTATGTACGAATAGTTGCACACCTTAGGCAAGTGTTCACCCTCTTTTTTGAGTGGGGCTTACTAGAAAACGGGAGTCCATGTAGCTCACGTGGTCTCATGTCGGTTATGGTACTTATTTCCCTAAAGTAAAAGTATGAACAAGTTATGTATGTCAACTTATATTAGGGTTGTCTTAAAGGTTACTACATAGTGTGAGGGAGGGTATGAGACTTGTCTTACAAATTGCACATGTGGGATCCAATAGGATGACACTAGCATTGTTCATTTATGATTGTTAGTATGATTATGATTATGTTTATGATTATTGTTTGTAAGGATATGGACTATTGTTACTTATGAAAAATGACATACATATAATATGGGGTAAGTATGAACTGGGTGTCTGAAGTGATTACTTAGCTTTGGTAGGGTTATGGGGATTTATTCTGCACTGGAAAAGTGTTGATTGAGTTGTTATATGTTGATGTGATTATGATGTCCTCATATGGTATATGAGGTTTCATGTGTATAGTTTTGACTAAATGTTGCCTTTTCAAGGCCATAACGGTTTTCATGCATAATGACATACTTAGTAAATGTTGGTTTGTACTTAACCCATATTTCTTCCCTTTCCCCAAACATTGGACGGTTCGGGGCAGTGAAGTATATTGAGGGGCTAAAGCAAGAGGCTGGGGACTAGACTCTCAGCTTTGGTATGGCACTCTAGTTGGAGGGATGCTACCAACACTCTATCTTGCTATTATTGTATCGTCTAGTAGACATTCCATTGCTTTCCTATTGTTCAAAATATTGATGTAAGCCTATGTGGAAATCAGGATTTGTATAAGGGCTACCTGGATTGTTGACTTCGTTAGATGATAAATATATGACACAAAGTATTAAAGTAAATTCCTATGCGTTGTTATTATATATTGCGAGAAGCCAATGTATGCTTCCTATGTAGAGGTGTATGTAAACCTCCATTCTATATAAGAAAAAGTTTTAAATTTTTCCACATTTTTTACTTATGAGATACGATGACGTATGCTAAGAGGCTTGTCTTAGTCCTCTTCGAGGACGACGAAGCCGCTAACCAATAGGGTGTGCTTTCGGTCGTTACAAACTTGGTATCACAGATGAGGTTGAATCTTCTTAGGAATTATGTCTCATTAAACCATGTCTATGTAGTGTCTTATGTATAGTTGTGAAGAGCTCCACATTTATGAATGAGAGACTATATGATGCTTAGTAATTTTCACTCTATTGTTATTCCTTAGTTGTGCCTATGAGTCTTATCTCTATTTAGTCCTTTCTTCGAAACCTTTTACTGTGCTTATCGGCAACGAGTACAAAGATGAACAATGATCGAAGGGTCGAAGAGGAGAATTTATGAGGCAGTTCGCCCTGAAGCTCTCAAAATCCTCAAGTTCCTATTGAAGGAGGGGCTTTGTCTAATGTTGAGATAAGGTCGGCCATTCATAGCTTGACTCATGTTTGGCTACCCAAGTTTTTAGGGATGCAAGGGTACAAGTGAACCCCAATTCTAACACCACCCTTCAAGAATTAGGAATTTCAAAAGGATGAATTCCCCTAATTTCTATGGTTATAAGGTAGAGGGGGACCCACAAGGGTTCATTGATGAAGTGTTCAAGATTCTTGATGCTATGGGTGTTTATTCTAAGGAAAAGGCGGTACTAGCCGCCTACCAACTGAAAAGATGGGCTCAAGTGTGGCTATGAGAGCAATAGAAGGATGAGAGGCAAGTTATAGAAGGAGGATACTTGGGGAAAGTTTTGTGAAATGGGCTCGTTCATTATAGGTTCGTTCCCTTGGGGGAAAACAAGGAGAGAGGAAAGTCAAAGATGCATCAACCTCGTCAAGGGGGTGTTGAGCGTGAGGAATATAGCATCACTTTACTCACTATGGTTGCAGATGATAGAGCTAAGATGAACCAATTTGTTATATGGATATCAAATCTTTTGGTAAATGACTGTAAGTAGGCTATGTTAATTCCTAGCATTGACATCTCTCTTATCATGGTTCATGCCAACAAAATTGAGGAAAAAAAGATTAATCAAGTTGGTAGGGAGTTGAAGAAACTGAGAACCGAAGAGGGGATTTCTTCTAAGAATAGGTTTGAGGTTAAGGACAAACCAAGGTTCAAGAAGAGTTTTACTATTAAAGAATCTTCTAGTGATGCAAGGTTAAAAAAGATTAAGGTGCCTACTTCGAAGCACCAAGAGGGGAAAGGTGGAAGATCTTATGTGGAGAAGCCTCTTTGTGAAAAATGTGAGAAGAGAAATGATGGGTTAGATAAGTGCTAGTTGCCATAGAAATGCTATGTGTTGTGACATAGTGTCCACGGATTGAATACAGATGACCTATCATGAAGTCTCAAGGAAGGTAAAATTATCAATCTCAAGCAAGTGCCCCAAATCCGGATGCTCCTAAGAAGAACCGCTTTTATGCTCTCCAATCTCGAAGTGATCAAGAGAGCTCAACGGACGTGGTCACCGGTATGTTAAAATTATTTTCCTTTGATGTATATGCCTTGTTGGATCCGTGGAGCTACTTTATCATTTGTGACCCCTCTTATAGGCATGAAGTTTGATATACTACCCGACATATTAGACGAACCTTTTTCGGTTTCTACCCCGGGTCGGTGCTTAAATTGTTGTTAATAGAGTCTATAAAGGTTGTCCAATTTCTTTGCCCAATAAATTTACATTAGTTGACTTGATAGAACTTGATTTTTTTGATTGTGATGTCATATAAGGATGGATTGGTGGTATGTTGTTTGCTCTAGTGATTGTGGACAAGGGTAGTTAAATTTCATTTCAATGTGAAACAACACTTTTTAGGGAAGGGAGGAAAATCAAATTCCTATGGGATATATTATTTGTGTATAATTAAAGCGTTCAAATTGATTTCAAAGAGTTGTATCTACCACATAGTGAGAGTTAGGAATGTTGAATGTTAAGTTCCTCCCATAGAGTTGGTGCCTATAGTGAGGGAATTTCCAAAGGTCTTTCTTGATGATTTTCCTACATTTCCTATCGAACGGGAGATTGACTTTGGCATAGACTAATTGTTGTCTACACAACCTTTTTCAATCCCTACTTATCAGATGACTCCGGACGAGTTGAAATAACTAAAGGAAAAACTCAAAGATTTTCTAGATAAGAGTTTTATTCAACCAAGAATATTTCCATCGTGTGCCCCGGTATTATTTGTGAAGAAGAAGGATGGGTCTTTGAGAATGTGTATCCATTATCGTCAATTGAACAATGTCACTATAAAGAAAAAGTACCCATTCCCTAGGATTGATGCCTATTTGATGAAAACAAAAGAGCTAGAT
This sequence comes from Solanum habrochaites, assembly GCA_027704765.1. NCBI lineage: Eukaryota > Viridiplantae > Streptophyta > Magnoliopsida > Solanales > Solanaceae > Solanum > Solanum habrochaites. The sequence continues at coordinate 25,859 of JAKWJA010002399.1, read as the reverse complement.
ACTTTTCAAAGATTGACTTAAGATTGTATTATCATGAACTTAGAGTGAGGGAGGTTGATATTCTGAAAACGGCATTCTAAATCAGATATGGTCAATTTGAATTCCTAATGATTATCCATTGTGTCTAACAAAAAGGCACAAGCGAATTAATGGATCTATGAATGAGTTTATTGGTTGTGTGAATGTCTTCATTGATGACATATTGATATACTCTACGAGTGAAAATGATCATATGAGACATTTGAGAATAGTTTTGCAGGCTCTCAAGGATAATTTACTTTTTGCTAAGTTTAGAAAGTGTGAGTTTTTGTTGAGGTCAGTTTCATTTCATAGGCACATTATCTCCAGTGAAGGGGTAGAGGTTGATCAAAGGAACATGGAAGTGGTCAAAAGCTGGCCGAGACCTTTGAGTCCTACTGACACCTAAAGTTTTCTAGGGTTGGTCAGCTACTATCGGAGATTTGTTGAGGGATTTTCATCTATTGCATCTCCATTAACGACTTTAAACCAAAAGAAGTCCAAATTCAAATGGTCGGAATCTTATGAGAAGAGCTTCCAATTATTAAAAGATAGACTCACCTCAGCTCCGGTATTGACCTTACCGAAGGGTACCGAAGGCTTCATGATTTATAGTGATGCCTCCTGAGTAGGTCTAGGATGTGTTCTCATGCAACACTACAAAGTCATAGCGTATGCCTCTAGACAACTTAAGCCAAATGAGAAGAACTATCCAACTCATGACCTTGAGCTTGCGGCCGTGGTATTTGCTTTGAAAATTTAGAGACACTATCGTTATAGGGTGCATGTAGATGTTTTCAGTAATCACAAAAGTCTCCAATGTGTTTTAACCCAAAAAGACTTTAATCTACACCAAAAAATATAGTTAGAGATTTTAAATGATTATGAGATGAGTGTCCTTTACTATCTAGGAAAATCTAAAGTTGTGGCGAAGTGTGGCTCATGTTAATGGTCAAAAAAATAACTAGTCAAGGATGTTCATAGGTTGGCCCGTTTGGGTGTTCGACTAGAAGGATCGTCGAAAGGTGGTATTATGGTTCTTCATAACCCTGAGTCGTCTTTAGTGGTGCATGTTAAGTCTAAGCAACATCTTGATTCCCTATTCATGGAGTTAAAAAAGTCGGTCCTTAAAAAGAATATTGAATCTCTGTGCCAAGGGGAGGATGGGGTACTTAGGTACAAAGGGAGGTTATGTCTGCTGATGGTTTAAGGGATAAAATCATGAATGAGGCTCATGGTCCCGATACTCAATCCATCCGGGGGCCACCAAAATGTATCATGACTTGCGTGACATCTATTGGTGGAATGTAATGGAAAGGGAGGTGGCTATGTTTGTGTCGATGTGTCCAAATTGCCAACAAGTCAAAGCCAAGAATCAAGGCTCGAGTGGCCTAACCTATGATATTGATATCCCTACATGGAAGTGTGAACATGTCAACATGGAATTTGTGGTAGGATTGTCTCGAACACGTCGACAACATCATTCCATTAGGGTTAAAGTGGATAGGTTGACCAAGTCAGCCCGTTTCCTTCCCGTAAAGGTTTCTTACTCGGCCGAGGAGTATGTTAAATTGTATGTTAGAGAGATTGTGTAGTTACATAGGGCCCCATTATCGATAATTTCGGATAGAGGAGACCAATTCACTTCACACTTTTGGAGATCTTTCCAAAGTGGACTTGGTACAAAAGTAAAGCTTAGCACCACTTTTCACCCTCAAACGGACGAACAATCGGAGCGCACCATCCAAACTCTAGATTATATGTTAATGGCTTGCGTGATTGATTTCAAGGGTTATTGGGATGATCATCTACCCTTAATTGAATTATCCTACAACAATAGCTACCATGCAAGTATCGGTATGACACCTTTTGAAGCACTTTATTATAGAAGGTGCCGCTCCCCGATTGGATGGTTTGAAGTGGGTGAGTTTACTCTTTTTGGTCCCGCATTTGTGTATGAGGCCACCAAAAAGGTTCGACTCATAAGGCAGAGATTGAGAACCATTTTTTGTTAGCAAAAGTCTTATGCCTACAATAGAAAGAGGGACCTTGAATTCAAGGTAGGAGATTGGGTCTATTTGAAAATTTCACCTATGAAAGGGGTGATGAGGTCTAGAAATAAGGGGAAACTTATTCCCCGTTATGTGAGGCCTTATGAAGTTTTGAAGAGGTTTGGGAGTATTGCCTATGAGTTGAAATTGCCAAATGAGTTGGCCATGATTAATCAAGTATTCCATGTATCTATGCTTAAGAAATTTATAAGCGGTCATGTGTCCATTATTCTTGTAGAAGGTTTGGGGGTAAAGGATCACCTTTTATATGAGGAGTTCCCGGTTGAAATATTAGATCACCAAGTTAGGAGTTGAGGAATAAGGAGGTTTCCTCTATAAAGGTTCTATGGAGGAACCACCTTGTTGAGGATGCAACATGGGAGGCCGAGGCCTACATGAATACCCGCTATCCTCATCTCATTCCACTTACTCCTATCCAAAATCAAGGTTAGTAATTCCTTATATGACTATTATTTATAATTTTGAACTTATCATGTTTACCTAGTATGTGCATATTCTAGTAGAAATTCATTCCTAAGTTGAGTTCTTGCCTTTCCATAAGATGTGGTTAATATGTTGTCTTTCACTTGAGTTTGTTGTGTACTATGAGTGTTCATGGAAGATTATAATGAGCATAATTGATATTGTTTTGATAATAAATGATCATGTCAACTTTTAATGCTCATATTAAGATCATTATTATAATGGAGAAGGTATTATCTCCTTATGTGATATGAGAAGATGAGCTAGTGTTATGGTATGTGGTGGATTAAATTCCTATTTGTTGATTCTATGTTTATATGTTGATAGGAGTTGAAATTTCTTCCAATGATCCGTGAATCATTATGATATTGATTGATTGGTTGGCTGCTAGTCTTTAGTGTTTTTCTTTTTTCCCAATAGAAGGTTTAAGGTGTTATTCGGGGATGAATGATTTTACGCGGGGATATTGTAACCACGTAAATTGTATGAACTATCCTAGATATTAATATGTTCAATAAATATGGTTTTCGACCTAAATAACTGTAAATAACATTTTTGAGAAGTTTCGGAGCAATAGGATTAAAGAAAAGCTTTAACGTCCGCAAACTTGCGAAATTCAACTATGCTGACGTCCCTATGTTTGCTGAAGGTTTCGGATGGTCATATTAAGTCCAAAACTTGTAAAAATACTCTTGTTAGGTATATTGTCGTATATAGAGTCTAAAATTTTGAAAACAAAACCCCAAGGACCAACGAAAGGGTACTTGGAGAGGATCCAAACATGGATGGGCAGGCTGCCTGGCAGTCTGCGCGCAGGCAGACTTAGATGCAAGGCGTGCGACGCGAGCTTGACACGCAGGTCACTGCCTCAGTATTTTATAGAAAGCCTCGAGACGTGAGGAAGACATGGACCTCACTGCCTCAGCTCAAAATTTTGAAAATAAATTGGGGAATTATCCCCGCAACGCGCACCTACTTCCTTGATATCGTAAAAGTCATATTTTTGGTGTTTTGACTTAACAAATAAACCCATTTACGTGAGGAGTATTTTGGTAAATTTAGTGGTTGACTATATAATGTGATAGGGTCTATTTTAGGTCAATTTTATCGCTCAAATCAAGTCCCACAAGTTGAAATTAAAAATCTCTCTTTCTCTCTCTCAAATTCTCTCTTCCTCCAAAACTCCATTGAAGACCAAAAGAGCTCCAAGAAGAAGATCAAGCCTTCATTTTTTTCAACCAGATTTCGTGGATCTCTCATCAATAAGGTCTGGTTTGTTTAACTCTTGGGATTCCTTTCCCCAAGAGGTCCTTCAAAAGATAATTTCTAAATCCCCCAAAACAAGGGTTTTTCTCCTCACATGGGTCTTCTTTCTAAAAAGAATTTGTGAGTTAATTGTGATGAATTATGATGAAATAATGTTGTTTATGCATGAATTAATGGTTAATTGATGAATTCCTATGATTTTTACCTTGAGCCATGTCTTTCCCCTAAATCCCTTATTTCGTGGATTGATTGAGGTGAAATGTTGAGGGTGATGAATATATCACTTGCTTACTTCGATTTTAATAATGTTAATATTTCATGAATTGACCTATTTTATATGTTGGTTGTGAGTTATTGGGTATTTAAGTATAAAGTCCCATGAAGGGCAGTGAGGTATGATCTTTATTCTCCCATAATCTCAATTATGCGAGGTTAAATCTAGTTATGGGATAATAATGCTATAGCTAATTGTGTTGTTGTGATGTTTCTGACAAAGGTCCTTACCTAACCCTAGATCTATGAATAGGATATAAAGTATGTAATTATGTTACGGTTTGATCATTATATGATTGAATGTAGTTTCTCACGATTATAATGTTGGGTCTAAGAGTGAATGTATAGTTCTCACTTATGATCACCTATGAGCTATTATGATACGATGTTCTCCTAAGGGTATAGAAGAGTCTAATGTGAACTTTTATAATGATATATGATTATTACTAAAGGGAATAATTTCTTAGAACCAAAAGGGCATGTAAATGAGATTAAGGTCTCACGTTAGTAAGTCCGGCCTCCCGCATGGGTTTCTTCAGATTAGTAAGTCGAGATTCCCAATATATGTGTTGTCTCATGAGATTGAAACCCTCACGTTAGTAAGTCAAGATTTCTAGAAGCAATAACCTTGTCCCTTAACTATGTGTGCACATAGGACTCTAGCTTAGTGAATCAACCTAGAATAGCTATATACTAAGGGTTTCACCTTAGGCAAGTGTTAACGTTCTCTTTTTGGCGAGGGCGTAGAACACAGGATTCCATGTAGCCAACATGGTCTCATGTCGGTTATGGTACTTATTTCCCTAAATTAAAATTATGAACAAGTTATGTATGTAAACTTCTATTAGGATGGTCTTAAAGGTTACTACATAGTGTGAGGGAGGGTATGGAAATTCTCTTACACAATGCACATGTGGGATAAAAATAGGATTACACTATTAGTATTCATTTATGACTATGACTATGATTATGATTATGTTTACGATTATGTTGGTAAGATATGACTATTGTTGATCTATGAAACATGCCATACATGAGAATATGTGGTAAGTATGAAACGGGTTTCTTAATTTAATACTTAGCTTTGGATAGGGTTATGGGGCTTTATTATTGGCATTGGAAAAGTGTTGTTTGAGTTACCTATGTGTTTATATGGTTATGATGTTCCTCATATGTGTATATTGAGTTGTTGGTCATTGTGCATAATTTTGACTAAATGCATGCATTGACGATTTTCATGCATAGGGACCATACTTAGTACATGTGGTTTGTACTAACCATATTTCTTCCCTTTTCCCCAAACATTGTAGGTTCGGGCCGTTGAAGTATTATTGAGGCTAAAGCAAGAAGGCTTGGACTAGACTCTCCATGTTTTAGTATGCCCTCTAGTTCAAGGATGCTACCACACACACTATCATAGTAGTATTTGTATTGTCTAGTAGACATTCATTTCTTTCCTATTGTTGAATATATAAATGTAAGCCTTATGTGGCAATTATGGATTTGTATAAGGGCTTTACCAGGATTGTTTAACTTCTTTTACATGGTTATATGAGACAAAGTATTATACTAAATTCCTATCCGTTGTTATTGTCTATTGTGAGAAGCCAATGTATGCTTCCTTTGTAGAGGTCTATGTAAACATCCATGCTATATAAGCAAATGTTTTAAATTTTTCCGCATTTTTGACTTATGATGGCTATGACGAATGCTAAGAGGCTTGTCTTAGTCCTCTTCGACCACGACGACCCCGGTAACGACTAGTTTATTCTTTGGGTCGGTACATTAATTTTTATGTTAGAACTTTTGTATGGTCTGCGTCTCGAACACATTCATGGTTTTAGATGGTTTGAGAAGTGTTTATAGACTTCTATATATTTTATAAAATACTTTGATATTATGGAATTTTTTAAAATTTCTACATCATTTCTATAACATCTTGTAGCTCGTAATAGTAAAGAATAAGCTAAGAAACTAAAAATTTATCATTTTAGGAATGAATAGGAAATTTCTGGAAAATTTCCTAAGTTTAAGAAAGTGATTTTTGGACATTTTCAAACAACAATTACTTCCAGCTCAGGATTAGTTAGATTTAGTTCTTTATAGGAAAACACTTGGAAAGATCTTTCTAATGACGCCGAGTTTGCATGATTCGATATTTTATCAAGGAGATATGACTTCCGAATGTTCGGCTATTGAAGTTAGAAAAGTCCAATTCCGGATTTTTGAAAGGGCAAACTTCCCTTTTCACCCATCTATTTCCTAATTCCTTTTAAGTATTTTTTGGGGTTAAAATAAGTTGGAATTAAGAATAAAAAGTTTATTTATGCTTAGGGCCTGGAGAAGAGAAAAGAGAATAAGGAAAAAGGGAGAAAAGATCAAGAATTCATTAATTAAGCAAAGATCTTCGCCTGCAATTTGTAGGGGTGATCCCTATTAAGGTGTGAGGTCTTTCTGCGTTGGGTTAGATTACCCACAACCAAATTGTATAAATTCATCGAATTTCAAGTATATTGAATAATGAACATTGAATTTCTTAAAGAACAATGGTTGAATTCTTATTGGTTGAGTTGTACTATGCCTTTAATTTATTTGCTTCGTGTTTACAGGTTTTTCATCCAGTCTAATCTGTTGGGTATTGAGGTTATTAGTGATCCTCAGACAAACACTGGGGCACTGTTCTTGCCAGGGCCCTTCTAGACAAGCTCTATCCGATAGGCCCTGGTGCGCCGTGCCAGTTAGATCACCCAAGGACAGCCCTTGCCCGACAGGCTCAGGTGCCCCACACTTCTCAGAGCACCAAGGACGCCTGGAGACCTCATTCTTTCCCTATCTTTTTTTACTAGTTCCTGAGTTATGTACCCACATTTCTTAATTGATTCCAAAACTCTAAGGTACACCTAAATATCATGAAATCATCCATAAACATGAGATCATGAACCTTGAATCCATAATTCAATTCAATAAAAGTTAAAATCAATGTCAAAGAAGTTATGAGTCAAGTCTAAAAACTTAAGAAGTAAGTCAAAGTAAGTTCTTAAAAGTTTTTCAAGAGTCCTTAAACCAAAGAGCCGTAATTTTTTCCCTTTAATGTGTTTCACTCAAAGAGTAACGGTGAGTTGAAACTCTAAAAGTAATAAGGGAACTAAGGATTCCCCTAAGAGTTAAGTTAGAAGTTGAGCAAAGAGTACAGAGTGGTTTCATTTCTTTAAAGGGATAAGGGAACTGAGTATCCTTTTCCTAAGGGTGACAATGGTTTTCACTTTTGAGAAATAAAGGATTGCGTTTCAACAGGCCTTTAGCTAGTTTTAGTAAAGTGGAAACTATGATTTCCAAGAGAGATTTTAAAAAGCTAAGTTAGAGCAAATTACCTCAAAATAGAGAAAAAAATGTTTTATAAACATATGAGCTAATTATTTGGGAAGTAGTATTGAGCAGCTTATCTGGATGCGAGTTTGTATTAACTCAAGTTCCATAAACCATGTAGCCAACATGGACAGTTGAAGGGTCATACTTTTTGATGATTCCTTCATGCTTTTTAGCATAGACTAGTGGATCCACTTAGTAGTTTAGGTTCAATAATGATGATAAGGTAATGGACGGTCCTCTTCCAATGTGAGGTAAGACGTTGTACCATCACTTCGGCTCATAGTGATGGATGTCATTTAGATAATAACCCATAAAACTATATTACTTTCATATATTAGAAAATTTGAGCTTGTTATTGCATTTTTCTTTAGCGATCTAAGTTGTTTTACTCTTTTACAAATCTTTATATACCAAGAGAGCCAAGGTTAGTTCATCTGATTCTTTTGAATGTTTAAGTTGTTGATTTTTAGCAATCCAACTCCAATACTCGTAAATTCAATGTGCTGATGCCAATTTGCCTACATCGTCTTATGATGCTGACATAGGTAACCAAGATGAGCACCATCCAGAACCCTGTTAATCTAGTTTACTTTTCGTAGTCAATGGTGAGCCTCCTTGCACTATGGAGGACACTTTATTCACCCTATATTATTTCTTTATAGGATGTTGCATCATGTATCCCCAACATACATATAGTATGATAGAGGCTTCATAGATAGTCAGATAGTCAGCTTGAGTTGTCTTCTTATGGTGCATTTCAAATGTTATAAACTTTGAGACTTAAGTGCCTAATTTGGAAAAAATTTATTTATTAGTTACTATTATGCACACATGTGTTAGTTGAGTTAAGTTTTCATTGAGTTAAGTAAGGCCATGCAAAGGATTTTTTCAAGCCCAGACTAATTGAATTATTGGGCCGGCCATGTTTCAGGGTTGTAGGATCGGGGCATGACCAAACTGGTATCAGAGTACAGATTCAGAGTCCTAGGAAGTGTATGACGTGTGTTGTAGAGTCTTAGTCAACGTGTCAACGCACATTATATGATTAGGAGGAGGGATACAACAAATTAGGAATTCCTGATTTATTTAATAGTCCTTTTTGTGCATAGAGTTTATAGTAAAAATCTCTCACTCTATTCAGTTTGTGCATTGTTTCAGATAAAATATCCCTCCACGAGGAGCAGTGGAGGTCATCAACTAGGAGAAATAATGGACCTCAGGAAACAAGAGTTCCCAATTGCACGTGAGTGTAACCTTCAATGGAGGTTAGCACGCTGAGTTCGTGTTGAGACTATTAGGATGTGGCGGAGTCAGGCTGTGACTTTACCAGGTTGCGTCAACAGGAGAGGAGATAGATGAGAAGAGGCTTAACCCTTGAGGGGATTCGTGAGTTTCTAAGAATGAATTCTTCCCAGTTCACCGATTCGAACACATTACGGATGTCCGAAAAAAAACATTGTGGAAAAGTTGAGAAGATATTCAATGTATGACAGTCATGGTGTCGAGAAAAGGCGAGCTAGCTAATACCAACTGAAGAATATGGCTAGGAATTTGTCGACTAGTGGGAAAAGAAGGGCAGAGATAAGAATGGTAGATAAGATGCCACCACATCCGCATTTGGGCTTGTTTCAAAGAGGCCAAGTACAAGAGTTCCTAACTCTAAAACAAGACTCCTTGAATGTCCATGATTATAGGTTAAATTCACTCCACTGTCTTGATATGCTTATGAGATTGTTAAGAATATGAGGAGCAGAATGAGTTTGTTCGTCGCTGGCTTAGGTTACATCTAGTCAAGAGTATAGATCAACAACATTGATCAGTAACATGGATATATCCAGATTGATGGTATATATGGATCAAGTTGAAGAAGAGAAGTCGAGGGACAGAGAGGAGTACATGAAAAAAAAAGACAAGACTAGAAATGAATTGGGGCAGCAAAAACGTGGTTCAAATGGGCCACAATTTAAGAATTAAAAGGGGCATGCATCTTTTGCTAGTGCCCCTGGCCTGAATTTGCTGAACATCATGCCTAGAACAACCTAGTCCAAAGGTAGTGTGTCACAAGGAGGTGGTAGGCTTCCTGGATGTGGTAGGTGTAGTAAAAACCACGCCAGTATGTATCGTGATGTCCAGTAAGGTTGATTCAAGTGTGGTCAAGAGGGTTACTTTATGAAAGAGTGTCTTAAGAACTAAGAATAAGGAGGGGTAGGGTGGTGAAAAGGGGAATAGAAGCCCAAATCTTAATCAATCGCTCAACCAGGAAAGGGATGCATCAGAGGAGCTACTTCTCCAAACTGGCAGAGGAGAGAAAATCGCCCTTCTATGCAATCACTAGTTTCTAATAGGAATTATAACTGCCAGGATGTTGTCAGGGGTATGATTCCAAAGTATTTACTTTTGATGCTTTGCCATGTTAGACCCAGGAGTAAGTATTTTTTTTAACATTCTTTGTCGGCATCAGTTTTGATATTCTTCTTGAGAAATTTTGTGAAACCTTTTTGTATTATACCCTGTTGGAGAGACTATTCTAGCGGGAAAGAGTCTATAGTGATTGTTTTATTTCTATCAATTCACAAGAAAACCCCTCCCCCCCTTTTCCTCTATCTGACCCTCCCCCCCATGACCTACTGGAATTAGGATTATAGTAGATTTTTATTGTCATTCAGTATGGACTGCATTCATGAGCTGTTATGCATCACAGACAGTACAACTGAGTTATCAATTTTAGATTCTAATGAGCCACTGATAGGTGGAGTCGTAAGTTTAGCAGTGCCTAATGGTCATTTTTTTCATATCTTAGGTCGGAGAAATTTACCCCGCCTTTCCTAGGAGTGCTACCGATCACTACGTTTGAGTAAATGACTCAAGTGCTAAGGCATCATCTTCCCTAGTAGTCACTCCATAGTAGAGAGGTTCCATTTAAGTCTTCGTGATTGATTTCCCCATTATACTCATCTATGTGTAAAGCTTCCATTATAGGAATGGCACTAGCAGCTTAAAAAGAGTTGAAAGAAAGAAGACACAACTGAAAAGATAGTTGGATAAAGGTTTTATTCCAACCAACATGTGTCTCGCCTTGGGGCGGCTCTGGTTTTGTTTGTGGAAAAAGAAGGATAGTTCCCTTAGGATGTGTATGGATTATCTCTAACTGAATACATTTACCATTAAGAATAAGTATCCTCTCCCAAGGTTAAATGATCATTTCGACCAGCTTTTGGTTCATTCCTGCTTCTCGAAAATTGATCTTAGATTAGGCTACCATCAAGTGAAGGTTAGGGACTATGACATTACAAAGACAACTTTTAGAACCAGATATGGGCATTATGAATTTTTGGTCATGTACTTTGGTTTGACCAATGTGTCTACAACATTCATAGATATCATGAATAGAGTCTTCAAACCTTATTTAGATATGTTTGTTATCGTTTTCATCGATGATATACAATCTATTCATAGGGAAGGATGAAGATCATGGTCACATAAGGATTAATTCTTCAGATTTTGAAAATATAAGAAGTTGTATGCCAAAGCTCCAAAGTGTCATGTTTGGATTTAAGGTATGTGCATTCTTGGGCCTTATAGTTTCAGGTGATGGGATTAGGTTGATACCCAAAAGATTAGTTAGAAGAAAGTTAGTGTTGTTCCCTAGATCCACCCTCAACAATAGATACACAGAGTTTCTTGGGTTTGGCTGGTCTACCATAGAAAAATTTATTGAGGGTTATTTTTTTGACATCTCATTCCTTGGACTAAACTGTCCATAGAAAATTAAGCTTTCAATATTTTAAATGATGAGAAGGAAAAAACTTTTAGGAGGTTTTAAAAAACGTTGATACGCCTTCAGTTTTTACCTTACCAGGGGGTGGTACTCAAGGTTGTATGGTTGTATTGTGATGCATCTAGATTTTGTTGGGCTGTATGTTAATGCAGAATGGCAAAAGTTATAGTTTACGTTTTTGCCTCAAGACAGTTTAAAGGTCATGAAAAAGAATTATTCTACCCAGACTAGAGTTGGATACTCTAGTATTCACATTGAAGTATGGTTGTGTTGTCACTATTGTATGGGGTATGTTGTATATATCACAATCACAAGTTTAGCCACAATCGTGTTCACACAAAAATAGCTAAATCTTAGACAAAGGATGGGGTGGTTTTAGTAGAATACTCAAGGATTATGACATGCGTATTCTTTTACAATTAGGTATACTCTAATGTGGTTGGTTGAGTCTTATTTTTAACAGGTTTATCTATGGGGAGTACAACACATGTTTAGGAAGAAAAGATAGTGTTAGCCAAAGATCTGCACAGAATTGCACGTCTGGGTGTTAGACTTATGGATTCGACAGGAGGAGGAACAATGACGACTAATGGGGCTGATCATCACTAGTGTCAGAGAAGAAAGAAAAGAAAGACCAGGACTTCATTTTTATTGTTGAAGGTAAATTTTCATAAGCAGAGAGTATTCTCTTTTGAACAAGGAAGAGATAGTGTGTTGATGTATCAAGGTAGATTGTGTGTACCTAAGGTGGATGAAATCCACGAGAGGATCATGGAGGAGGCTCATAGCTCAATATATTCCACTCATCTGTGTTCTACAAAGATATACAGCGATTTGAGAGAAGTAAATTGTTGTGAAGTATGAAGAAGGACATTGTTTAGTTTGTTGTGAAGTGCCCGAACTTCAAGCTAGTGAAAATAGAACACCAAATGCCTTGAGGTTTGTCTAAGAAATATAAAACTTTTTGAATGGAAGTGTTAGTGATTAATATTGATTTTATCACAGGCTGTCTCAAGGTCTCGCAAGGGACAAGGATCAAAATCTAGGTGAATCGTCGATTAAAATGACCCAATCTAGCCATTTATTCTTGGTTTAAAGACCACTCATTCGACAGAAGATTATGAAAGGATGTACATAGAATAGGTGGTAAGACTTCATGGAGTTCCATTCTCCATTATTTAAAATAGAGGTGTACAATTTAGTGCTCTGTTTTGAAAGTCTTTCAAGAAAGTTTTAGGTTCAAGGTGAACTTAAGCAATGCTTTTCATCCTCTGAAGGACAGACAAGAAGAGCATAATATCCAGATCCTAGAAGATATGTTGAGGGCTTGTGTTAATTAGGAGGATCACCTACCTCTCATTGAGTTAGATTATAACAATAACTACCATTTGAGCATCTGAATGGCTCCATATGAAGCTCTTTATGGGTGAAGATATAGATCTCTTATTGGGTGGTTCGATGTTGATGAAATAGGGTTGATAGGACCAGATCTTTTCACCAAGGCATGGAGAAGGTGAAGCTAATTCAAGAGATATAAAGACGTCATTAAGAGTCGTTAGAAGTCTAAGCACGATTGAGGAGAAGGCCATTAGTAGTTTAAGTGGATGCCACTGGGTATTATCCAAATTTCACCCATGAAGGGTTTATTAGGATTGGTCAAGAGGGAGCTAGTACCCGAATAATTGTACTTATTAAAAATATTGCAAGAGAATTTGACAATGTAGATTATGAGTGGGAGCTACCACAAAGAGTTAGCACCGCTTCAATCCATATTTCATATCTCATGTTGAAAAGTGTTATGGGTGCATTGATATCGATGGCTTACCAACTAAAATATTGGGAATTAAGGATAGTTTATCATCATGAGAGATTGGTTTAGAGGTTCGAGCCCAATTTCGCAGTTGAGAACCAAAGGGAGGGTTGTGTTAGTCAAAGTCCTTTGGAGGAAACCAATTTGTGCAAGGAAAGAAAATGAATTGGGGACGTGAATAGGATTATAATAAGATATATCCATTCTCTTGAATACGTTTAGAGAATAGAGAATGCAGGATAAAGGTTACTTATTCTTTCTTTGTTACTTTGTTATTTTTTTTGGGTTGTTAGAGTTTTTTTAAACTTGATTGTTGACCAGTCATAGCATGTTAAACCAAATTCTAATTTCTAAGCGAAGAAGCGGTCAAAGGGCTGTATAATATTATTTTAAACATCTATTAAGCTCGTTATAGTCCCAGGAATAAGCTATAAGACACTAAAATTATTACATTTTAGAAATGATTAGGAAAACTCCAGAAAATTTCCTCAGTTTAAGATAACGTTTTTTGGTCATTTCAAAAAACCATAACTTCTAGCTTAGGATTAGTTAGAGTCATTTCTTTATATTTTCAAAAATCTCTTCAAAAGATCTTTCCTCCAACTCCAAGTTTGCATGATTTTGATATCGTATGATGGAGCTATGCCTTTCAAAAATTGGCATGTTGAAGTAAGTAAAGTCCAATTCCAGATTTTTATAAGGGAAAACTTATCTTTTTATCCATCTATTTCCTAATTCATTTTAAGGCTTTATTTTTGTTTTAAAAAAGTTGTAATTCAAAATAGAAAGGATATTTATGCTTACGGCTTGGAGAATTTAAAAGAGAAGAAGGAACAAGATCTTAGAGTGGAATTCATCGGGAGTGTTCCCTATTAAGGTTGTGAGGTATTTATGTATTGGGTTAGCTCATCCACAGAACAAATTCTTTAAATTCATTGAATTTTAAGTATATTGAATAATGAACATTGAAGTTCTTGAAGAACAATGGTTGAATTCTTGTTGGTTGAGTTGTAGTATGACTTTAGTTGATTTGATTTGTGTTTCCGTGTTGTTTATTTAGCCTAATGTTTTAGGTATTGAGGTTATTAGTGATCCTAAGTTTTTGACAAATATCCATGGAAGTTTAGGAGGTTTAGAAATGAAAATGGAGAAGAAAAGTCGGAATTCCCATTTGATAGACCCTGGGGCGCCGCGCCTGCAGAGCCCCTCAAGACAAGCTTTGTAAGACAGGACTTAGCACATCGCGCCAGCCATAGACCCTCAATATAACTTCTTTCCATCAGGTATCTAGTGCCCCACTCCTCTCAAAGCGCCACGGACGCTTGGAGACCCCATTGTTTCCTTATCTTTTTGTACTAGTTCCTATGTGATGTACCCACATTTATTAGTTGATTTCAACACTATAAGATACATCTAAACATAATGAAAGCATCCATAAACATGAGATGATTAACCTTTAATCTACAATCCAATTCAAGAAAATTTAAGATCAAAGTCAAAGAAGTTAAGAGTCAAGTCTAAAAAGTTAAGATCCAAGTCAATGGAAGTTCTTAAAAGTTTTAAAGAGTCATAAACAAATATGTTGATTTTGTTTTAAGGATCAATGTACAAGTTGAGCAAAAAGAGTAAAAGGTTGAGTAAAAGTCTCAAAATTATAGGGAAACTAACTTATTCATTAAAGTTAGATAGCAGTTGAGCAAAGAGTAAAGAGTTGGAGTCCTTTCTCAAAAGCTCATATGGGAACTAAGTATTTCCTTAAGAAATAAAATGTTTTCAATTTTTAGCAGGATAAATTACACTTCAAAAACAGAACCTTTGGGATAGTTTTAGTTAGAGGAACTAATCTTTTAAAAAGCTTAAGGTGTTGAGCAAATTATCTCAACTGTGGACAAAGTTTTTAAAAAAAAAAACATATGAGATTTTTTGAGATATTGAGCACTGATTGGGGGCACGAGTTCATATAAATCATGCCCCCAAAAACCATGTAGATAACATGCAAGATGAAGGGTC
Organism: Solanum habrochaites; assembly: GCA_027704765.1. NCBI lineage: Eukaryota > Viridiplantae > Streptophyta > Magnoliopsida > Solanales > Solanaceae > Solanum > Solanum habrochaites. The sequence goes on along the minus strand of JAKWJA010002399.1, from coordinate 10,801 downwards.
GTTCTTTTTAGATGATTCCTTAGTGCTTATTAGCATAGACTAGTGGATCCACTTAGTAGTTTAAGTTCTATGCTGACGACAAGGTATAAGACGGTCCTCTTACCACATGAGGTAAGAAATTTTACCATCTCTTAGGATATAATGATGGCTGTCGGATAGATAATCTCCCACAGAATTGTATTAAATTCATATATATGTAAAGTTCAGTTTGTTCTTGCATTTTACTTTAACGAACTAAGTTATTTTACTGTTTTACAAAGCTTTATATATATCACATATGTTTTAATTGCTTTATATATATGCATTGAGTTGAGTATTCATGAGTTGAGCAGAGTTAAAGTGAGTTCATTTGATTCTTTTCAAGTTTTCAGTTTTTGTTCTTTAGCATTCCAACTCACATACTCGTACATTCAATGTAATGATATTAGTTGTCCTACATCGTCTTATGATGAAGAGGCAAGTCACCAGGATTAGCACAATCTAGTGCTCCGTTGATCCAGTTGAGAATTCGTAGTTAGTGGGGAGCCTCCTTGCATTATGGAAGACACTTTTATTCGCTTTCAAGTATTTTATTGATAAGATGTTTTGGGGTCCATCCTAACATCTATCTTAGTATGATAGAGGCTTCATTAAATAGTCAGATAGTTTAGTTTTGAGTCTCTTCTTATGTTTCATTTAAGATTTTCTAATTTTATGTAAGTCTTCCGCTGAGGTAAGTATGCCAGACAAGGCTTCGCTTAAGACCAGCAATGGTCATTAAGTGTCGGCCATGTCTAGGGTGTAGGCTCGGGGTGTGAAAATTTCTATCTCTTATGTTATGATGTGCTAAGGGACTTACATGAGACCTCTCAGGGTCTTTTACATCTTGTTAAATCTATAAGGTACCCTGGGTCATGCCAAATTTGAGGAGCTATATTGTCATAAAAAGAGATATATACCTCCCCAGAAGCGTCAAAAATAAAAAGAACAAAGATGGAGCATGAAAGAGTATACTTGTTGTGATACAACATTAAATAAGGTGTTTCATGGGAGGAAACCCAAGTTCTTATTTTTTATTATTGTTGTTTGAATAGACAGTATTAGATGTGCAGGTAGAAAAGTCAATGTTTTGGGGAGTAAAACAAGTAGGCGAGCCTAGGTACTTGTGGGTGACTCCCTCTTCTAAAAGGTTGACAACTCACTGAACAAATCAATGAGCCCTATTTGGATCGGCATTTAGACCAACAATTAGTTGGAAGCTCTGTAAAATATGGCAGGCAAAAGAGCCATTAAATGCGATGCCAAATAGTCGGTGACATAAGAGGTTGTCAGCGAAAGGGAGCAAATTGAACGATGAAAAGGTCTAAACCATTTTTTTGAAAATTTAAAAACTCCCTTTCATTTCCAATTTTTAGACTTTTGGAATTTCACAAACATAGTTATTTTTTTATTCTCGTTGTTGTTGGTGGGATCAACTATTTGGGGGAGTTTTTGTGAACTTCTTGTTATCGATTCTCTATCCTCGGACTAATTAATCAATTCTTGAGGTTTGTTACCCGATCCCAACCTTAAAAAAATTTATAGTTTCAAATGCATGACCATATCATTATTGAATTTTTTTGTTATATAAATGGTTTGATTGATCCCTTTTTTTCATGGTTTGTGTACTTTTTAATGCATATTTTATCCTTTAACTGTCGAATCCATGTGTGAATGACACAAATTGCAAGTGTATGTTAATGGTTTGTTCAGTCTATTATGGGCGAAGTCGGAATAATCTCAATTACACCAATCAACACAGTGATAGAGAGGATGACATCACTATTAAGGGGGAAAATGTGGATTGATCAATTTTTGACAAATTGGGGAAAGTCAACTAGATTGCTTTGGAAGCCCTCACTATGAAAGTGGAGGCTCGTGATGAGTAGGGGAGAGGACTGTCGGAGGATGATCGTGCAATTGGCGGTTGAAAGTCGTATTGGTGGTGTTGAGACAGTGATCGTGGTTAAGCTGAATCCATAGCTCTGCCTCGCGGTAATATTCGGGCACGCATTGGACCCTTTTAAGTCCCGAAGGAATAATTATTGTTCCCTACAGGCTTTTAAAGACACCTCCAATCATACTACAATAGAAGATGTTGCTACAGATAATGAGGATGTAGAGTTAGAAGCTCTAGACTAATGAGGAGTCAGCATTTAGAGTAGATGTGTCCGGGATGGATATGAGATGAAGTGTATATGATGACTTAGAGAACCTAGAGGTCGGTGGTGCAGAAAACTGTAAAGGCATCTTTAAGGGATACATCAATGATGAGTTTTGGTGGAGGAGAGCATGGAGTAGAGGCGACACTAATGCCCAATGCATATTTTACCATCGGCTAGTCCTCATAAGGGGATTTTGACTCTTCTTAGTGTTGTTTTTAGACTTTTTATTTAGCTTACATTTAAAGAAAATTTATTGTTTATTTTGGGGATGAGGTATATGCATACCTACCTCTTATGGGTTATTTTTTAATGGATATTATTATTGCTTTTGTGTCGTGTATGAATTTTTGTGTGAATGCTAGGTTTTGTTAGTATATATTGGTTCTAGATCCATTTATTTTAAATGTTAATGTTTGTTTTGACCCAAATTAAACTTTCTGTCACCTCTTGATATTTGTGAATGTGGTTGTTCTCATGCAATTTTTAATGGAGTTGTTACCTCCCGCGCGCACACCCTCTGTTCTCACCCCCCTGGCTCTGACCAGCCCACACACGACACTTGGGCACTGAATGCACCTACTGTGATTGACCCCCCCCTTAATCTCCCGGAAGCGAAGACCCATGTCGTGTGTAGTGAGCACCCGAAGAAATGAGTCAACACCTTTTGGTGAAGTACAAAGAGAACGGGAATATGTGATGTTCTTAGCATCTCATTGTGACTAGCCGTTTATGAAGTGACCTCTTGTGTTTATAGTGGTACACAAACTCCAAATTTTAGTTTTTGATTTTATTATTGTGTTGCATTCGGTGTGTTACTTTAAAATTTGTGTTTCGTAATACCTAGAAGTGGCCTCGTTTATTCAATTGACTAATCTAGGAAAATGATAAAGCTGATCTTATATACAATTTTTGAAGATTGAACAATTTTTTTTATAATACCTCTTTGTAGACAACTGTAACATAGGATCTGTGAACAAGATTTGACAAATTTGAGCCTACCCGTTTCTTTAGATTAAACATTCATAACTTTGACCTATTTATCCCATCACTAATAACCTTCATGAAGCATTGGTTCGTTTGATAAACAAACTTAGGCCAAAATACTAACTTGGTGGTGTGGTAAAAAAGGAGAAAAGTCAAGAATTTGATAAAATCGACCCTTGAAGGATCATGTTGAAAAAGATTGTAACGTCCCTAAACGAACTAGGTTGAACTAGAGCTTCCCATGTGTCTCTTGAGTTAATTTTCTGCTAAAATGGTTAATAATGATGTTTTGAGGAAGTGTCTAATCTTTGGTGATGTTTGGAGGTCAAACATCCAAGAACGTCCATGACGTTCAGAAGGTATGCCTTAGAAACACTACACCATTATAGGCCTACAGCCACACTAAATTTGAGCAACACTTAAAAAGTGTTGCCTAAAATATTTTTGGGAACACTTTTAAAAGTAACCTAAATTTTTAACTTTTGGCAATGAACAATATGGGAAACACTTGTAAAGCGTACTCTTGAATGGATTGGTACATTTTTTAAGGTTTTCATAATATGATATTAAATGGCAAATCTATTTACATATATTGACACACTTTTAAAGTGTCCTATTTTTTATAATTGTTCAAAGAACTTTACAAATGTGGCTAAAATTTTCACTAAAATTTATATTCCCTCCAACATTTTCAACTCTCACTGCACGGGATTTTATGGCCAAAAAATTATTAATAAACATTCTAAAAAACTCTCCTCTCTCTCTTTCATGGAACACATCATTTACTTTTTTCTCCAACAGAGTAGATGACAAACGTAGCTGAAGTGAAGATAGAATAGAACAAGCTGAAGAGTAGCTGATAGCGAAGACAAGGTAAGGTTAATGAAGTATTGATCAACATATGAGCTGAAGATTGTCTTCTCTAGAACATGATTTTCTCAAAGGGAAGAAATGCTGAAGCTTAAGAACTAAGGATAGAAAAAATTTGAGGGAACGATGAATAAAGAGTGGGGACTATAAAAATCTAAGAGCTTAGCAGAAGATTTTCCGTTACCGTTTGCAAGGTGACAAAATGATGTACAATTGAGTTTCCGTCTATGTTTACTAATAATCTAGCCCTAAAACAATATCTGCTTGTAAATTGCTTGAATTTTTGTTTAGTATGAGAAGGAATGATTAATTCGGGGGGTTCGTCAGTTGTTGAAATTCTAAAGCTAGGGGGAAGAAAGTTCGAAAAATATGAACGTCAAAGTTAGCCCTAAGAATCTCGAGTGACGAGAAAGAGCAAATTAATACTCGAAGTATTTGAGTCTGTAGGTATATATCGTTTGTCTTGGATTGCTTTGGACCTCTATGTGTTTTATGCACCAATGTCTCTATCATTATGTTTCCCTCTTGTGCTTCTATAACTGCAAATTTGGATAGTAGTTATTTAAAAGTTATATCCCAAGGTTTACTAATACATGTTCTTTAATGGTTGGGTGTTCCAGTAGGTTGAGATTGTCTGCATCTCCCAAATTGAATATAGAATTTTGAAGAAACTTAAGACGCGTTGTGATGTGTTATAAAAAAAACAGTCTTGGTTCAGAAGATTTGTATTTGTTTCCGTACCGAATGAGCAGCGGTACTTAGATGGTCTTTGATTCAACCCCTGATTATAAAGCTTCTCTCGTGTTCATTCATCAATATAGGAAAAGAAAAAAATTAGTAGTGCCTATCTTGTGCTTTTCTATGAGCCATGTCAACCTTTTTATCCTTTCTTTTGGAATGCCTGTGCAGAAGGTGCAAAATGCAATAAAAGACTTTAATGGTAGGAACAAGTGGTCTAGTTTTTCAATACACCGATTTAACATGGTTTATACTAGATTTTCAATACAGTGATTCAACATGGTTTATACACTTATATAAAATTATTTATAGAGATTTTTATTCTTAATAGAGCACTTTTCCAACCTGTCTTCTATTGGGGAAAATCTTGATTGATTACTGCGTGTGTTCTTGTTCTATTTGGAATTCTATAGCATAGGATAAACTAAGATTATTTTCTTGTTTTTTCGTGTGGGTATCTTCATTGATAGACATTCTGTCACTCACTATGCTAGTCCTTCACTCGCAAAGCTAAGAAGATCATTGCATCTCCTCAGTCTCATCAATATAGTTTCAATAGGTTTTTATATTTATATGTATAGTTTCAATCTTTTCTATTAACTAGTTTTACGACCATACATGTAATGAAGTTGTGTAACTTCAATTTATATAATTCTCTATGTTTTTGAAATACAGAGCTATATATGACATTTCAGTTTCTCCTAGAGATCATTTTCAACTGATTAGAACATGGTTGGTGATGCCATGCTGTGCATCATTTCTTGGTTGTTACTTCATAGACCGCTAGTCGACTTGATAAAAGTAGTCTGGTTTTCGTCCCCCCCCCACCACCACATCGAAATTGAGATCTTTAAGTCCGTTGTTTATATCAAGTAAAGAGATGACATTCTCTATCGTTTCTTTTGGGTTTCAAGTATCTGGCTAATGCCAATATTGGATAATTTAGTTAAAGTTCATGTTTAGTTTTTGTGAATTTTATCATCGTTTCGGACAGTGTTGAGCATGCTATTTTTGAATTTGAAATGTTTATTATTTGCTCTCGTATTTTGTGAATCAACTAATTTTGGATGACCTCATTGTCACGTGGAAGTCAGTTTCTTTATCTGGATTTCCCCAAATAATTGATAACCCATTTAGGTGATTTAAATTTCCTCTAGTTTTCATTTATTTTGTACAAGTTTCCATAGGTTGTGTAGTCCTGTTTTATATTTTGATAGTATGTATTGTTTGCTTCTTTTGCAATCATTCGTCAATAAAAGAAAGTCAGTTGGCATGTCTGTATTGTGCTTAAAAATCTCAGATGATAACTGTCCTTCTGTTATAAATCGACTTATTTTCGCAGCACTGGCAGAATGAGCTTATGAATTGTATTTTTTTTTGTTTTTGGATTGTTACTGCGTCTTTTAAATGGCATATTTATTGTTTATTTTTACAATGAAGCTAACTATATTTATTTTAAATAGTCCAAATTAATAATGCCAATAGAAGGAAAGGTGGTGATGACTGGCTTTCGTGATGCTTGGAAGCATACAAGAAAAAATTAAAGAGAGCTTTTTTGATTAACAAATAGTACTATTGAGGACATGCTAGGAAAACGTCCTAGTAACATTGCAGAGATGAATTTCATCAATTGATCGAGTATTGGACAAGGACCCAATTGTTCAAGTAAGGATAAAATAGTATATTTCTATTGTTCAACTAATTTTGTATATACGATTCTATTTTTGTTTATTTATTTAATTCAAACATCTCTTTTTATGTAAGTATAGGCCATGTTTTGAGATGAATTCTCAAATACAGGAACAAAGCAAAAAAAATGGGAGGAATTTCTTGTTATTTTATACATCCTCATTTCATAAATTGAAATCATGATATTTCCATACCTATAATTAGTATGTTCATTTACTTTTTCCATCTGAGAAATTGCCTTTTTTATATGATTTATAGCTGTTTTATGCTTCCATGCTCTTTTTCTTACGCTATGTAAGTGTCTTTGTATAAATTTCATTTTATTTTATTTATGCAATTTGCATGATATATTTATACAGAACCAATTGTAGAATCATAAAATGATTTATTCCCTTCAGGTACTAAGTAGTTTTTATCAAATGTTTATTCAAGATAATTATTTATATTATGTATATAAAGTTTAAAAATATGTGATAAAAGATTGTATTTTATACCTTTCTTCTCTTGTTGATAATTAGTCCATCAATGCCTCAGTTACGGCTACTTTCTTCGCTATTCTTCCTAAAGGCTGGAAATCGCAACTTCCATTTTGATTATTTATCAAGTTTGAAAAAGACTGATATATGAACAAACTTTTATTTCAAATTTTTCAACTTTACATATATAATATAAACATATATCTTAGAATAACATCTAATAAAATTACTTTTCCCTAGCGGGAGAAGTTACTTACTCATTATTTGAATCACTTTTAAGCTTACTAAAAAAAAAACGATTCTAAAAAACACTACCTATACATAAAATATTTCTCCTATTATAAATAACCAGGAGGGACTTATTTACAACATAACTTTCTTTAAAGGACTTCCTTTAAAGATTACATTATTTACTCCACTGAGTCAAGATTCTTTTCTTTTTATCTTCACATCTGCCTTTTGCTTTTGGCCGACAAAGAAAAAGGTATCTTTTTCTTTATGTCTTTTTCTTCATTTTGACGTAACTGCTTACGTCTCCTGCTTGATGACGTAATCGCTTACGTTCTTCATCTTCCTCGTTGATCTTCTTTCTCATAGATCATGTTTATGCTCTAGCATCTTGATCTTCTTCTCATAGATATGTTTATGCTTGTTGTAGTCATCTTGCATGCTAGTTCCATGTTCTTCGTAGCCGTAATCATGTGAAGTCAATGTCAAGGATTCTTTCCTTTAATATTTTCTGACTTAGATCTTCCTTGGTAATTAAAATCAAGTCGAATCTTGATCTAATACCTGGAATTCATTCTAAAAAAAATCTGTTTTTAGATAGCATATAAGGCTGTTTATCCCTACTGCTCTTCTTGTTGTCATCAATTTGTATTTAAGATAAGGGAGTTTGTGTCTACTCCCGTTGCCTTACAATTAAAATCTTTTAGTTTCTCCAAACTGTTTATGTAGTTAAGAGTAGGATAGTATGGCCTGAGAATCTGGTATCATTGGAATACTGTAAATCTGCAGTATACTCTTCATCGCCTTGGAGGAAGTTCTTGATTGCTTCGAAACAATCTTGTCGGTAGTTTGGGATATTTCCTGCGATCTGGACTGTTGTATACTGATCAAAATATACAAACTCGAATAATTGAGCTGTAAGCTCGGGACCAATTTGGGAATAGTGGATATTCTAGGAAACAACTTGTTGTTCCTTAAAAACTCCATATGTTCTCCACTGTGCTCTGGGAGATTGTAAATGTATCGGTGAATGTCAGATTAATTGCTTCCTTGGCTGCTGATTTCCCTGTAAAGAAATATTTTTTTCTCCAGAAGAAGTTGGGTATTTCTTTTCTGGTTTCCCAGATATTTTTTCAGTCTTCAATGAAAGATTGAGCTTGATGCTGCGTTTGCTCGGCTTCTCTTACAATCCGTTTGGGACGAAGAGGCATATTCGTGCGTACAGCGGAGATGTTTTTTGCAATAGGTGTGATGGTGGGGACATCTCTGCCACCTTGTTGAGGACGATATTTCCTTCTCAGATTGAAATTCTTAATTGGAGGTGTCCAAGTGTTCGAAGAGAAAGAGAAGTAAAAATCTCTTCATATTTGCTCAGCTTTGATCAGTGCCGAGTGATTAATTTCGAACTTCAAATTCGAGCTTGTTCTGATAATCTTGAGAGTCATCTCTGATTTAACAAATTTTTGTCCTTTTAATCTATGGATTCATCCCTTTTTTCATTCTTTTGTATATCCTATTTAATAGGATTTTCGTTGATTGTCATATTGGACGTGTCTTGATAAGAATCTGCCAAGAAAATGTCAGTTCCTTTTATGGTTCGATGTAAAATGTATAAAATGGACAAAGGTGCCATCTATGCAAGTATTTGTATGTGGTTCGAAGGTAATCTATTATGTATTAGTCTGCCCAAACTTGAGTGTTATTCAGTTTAATAACGAATTGTTTTGGTAAAAGAATGTAGAGAATTTTTAATTCTTTAACAAATTGCTAGTAATTCCTTTTCATCGTGGAATATATTATTTCTGCATCATTAAATGTACCGCTTGTGTACCTGCAAAATTTCGTTAAGATCTGTTTGCAAAATACACTCCAATGATAATTCCGATCTGCATCTGTTTGTTATATTATTAGATTATCATTTTTATCAGGTAGTCTTAGTGTGGCCCCCCCCCCAATTTTGCACATTCTTCTTTTAAGCTTTTACACATTTTGTGTATTCTTCTGTCCAACCAAAGTCTATTTGTTTTTCTTATTAATTTTTGTAGCAAATTTCTCTTTTTTGCTTATTCTGGTATAAATTTCTCCGGCATAATTCTAAACACCCTGAAATTTTGGAGTTTTGTGTTGTGTAAGTTTATCAGAAATTCTATGATGTTTCGAGCAATGTGAGCTTGAAGTTCTATTCCATTTGTAGAAATTATCATCCAAAAATTCTATTTATTTTATTTATGTCAGCTTTTTTTACATAAAATTATCCATTTCCAAACATTTACTGCAACAGGGGTTGAGACAGGATGAGAGGACCAAGGAGAGCACGAGTCGATCTAAGTCTAGGATGAGGAAAACAGCAGGGAGGCGACAGCCCCGGAGAGGCGAAGGGGTTTTAGAACATTATTAACGAAAAGCCAAGTACCCGTCACGAGAAGTACCACCCGAAAACGACGGGAGTGGTCGACACGGAATAAGCGAGAAGACTATCAAATATTTTTCTTCTGAGGATAGTCTTATCCATTCTTCTTTGGAAATTTGTGGTGCGTTTTTTAATCCCAAGGCATTACTAACCACTCGTAAGGTCCATTAGGTGTACTGAAAGCAGTTTAAGTTTTAATTGAGCTTTTTTCTAATTTATTTGCCAAAATCCATTTTACAGTAAATTTTGAAAAATAAGTCTTTCCTTTGCAAGGTTAATTAACGTGTTTTTATGGAATAAGGTCCATCAAATAAACATATTTTTAGGTTTAATTCTTTATAGTTTATTACCATTTGTGCTTTCCTCGTTTTTTAATTTCAGGCAGTGAGTGCTTACGAAGAAGGGGGGAAGACTAGTGAGGGACTGGTGGGCGTCAGGTGTCGGAGGAGTTTGGAATGTTTATTAACGCAGGGAAGGGGATTTGAATGCGGAGGGGAGCTTCTTCGTTTATATACATAGGGTTTTTTACCCTAATCTATTTATGTTTGGATCTTTTAGGATTAAACTGCTTTGTCATGGGCTTTTTCCCATTTTTCTGAAGTGGATTTGTTACATAAGATTTTTTGTAGTTTCTTAATGTTTTCCAAAATTAAGACATGTACAGTAAGTTTTACATTAGAGTATGCTAATATTTTCGTTTAGAGTTTTGCTTATCTTTTTCAAGATATAGACATTGTGTTATTCTTGGTGAGTTAATGTAATATTCCACAAGGTGTTTTCCGATTATCATATATAATGATTGTTGATAATTTTGAAATTGTTGTATGAATTCATTTACTCACAATAACTGTTTCAGTTTATAAAAGCAAAACCATGGTAATAGAAATAATTTTTGATCCTAAAAATCTATTTCTACCTGTTCTTTCGATTTTGTTTAATGCGTTTTATATCCTGTGATTCCTATCATAGATATGTTATTTTTATTAAAGCCCAATCTTTATTAAAAAAGATTTTGCCTTAGACGAGATTCAGATCCATATCTATTGACAACAACCCCGTTGTTCAATTTTGGATCAGAGATGTATTTCTATAAATAAAATGAAACTTTAAAAAGTGTTTCTTTTGGCATTTAGATTTTGGTAAGAAACAACGTTTCATTTTATATTATTATTTCTATTCCATCTTTCGATGTTATCGTCTCTAAATCATTTAGGAAATAAAAT
>JAKWJA010002398.1:0-34691 GCA_027704765.1 Solanum habrochaites | reverse complement strand
CGAGTAAGTCTAAAAGTTAAGAAGTGAGTCAAAGTAAGTTCTTAGTAATTTTTCAAGAAGTCACCCTTAACAAATGTTTACTTTGTTTAAGAGTTCAGATTCAAGTTAAGCAAAGACTAAAGAGATGAGCTTCATTTTTAACAATATTATTAAGGGAACTAAGTATTCCCTAAACACCTACAGTTGCAATTAACAAAGCAGTAACGAGTGTCGTTTACATTTCTCAAAAGTTATATGGCGGAAACAAGTATTCATAGAAATTACACCATTTTCAACATTTTGAGCAAGAAAGGAAGCTAATCTAAGAACTTCCAAAAGAGCTTTACCCTAGCTTTATAGTTAAAAGATGAAACTATGATTTCCAAGAGGATTTTTTAAGTTAAGTTTGAATAATTACCTCAACTAGAGAAGACACAGAAGTTTTGTTTAAAAAACATATGAGGTCTAAGTTATTTATGGGAGGAGTATTGAGCACGATATGGGGGGAGACGGTACCGGATAAGTAATACAGCTAAACCACTCAATTAAACAGTAGCAAACCCTGAACAGAGAATAGTCATACCTTTTCAGATGATTTCTTATGTGTTTTTTTAGCAATATACTAGTGGAACCCTGTCACTTAGTAGTTCAGGCTTTCACCGACGGAAAGGTGGGAACACCCTAATTGTTTACCAAAACCATATAATATATTCTACATCACCAAATGTAAAAAAAGGAGTCTTAACCAAAGGGCTTCCTAATTCCTCGTTGCGTTAAATTTAAAATAAAATAACAATAATACATAAAACCAAATTTGTGTATAAATTTAATAAAAATCCATTATAAGATCAATATAGTTTAATAAAAAAAAAAATTGATAAATAGAAGTTGGGAATTATTTAAAGTTATTTGTCTAATTATCGAGTATAAAAATAATAATTAATATAGAAAAATTATGAAAAGTATTAAGAAAAAGAAAAGAAAAAGAGGACGGGCCTAAGATTTCAAATTTGTTTTACCTTTATCGTAATTATTCCCAATTCCTAACTTATGTTACTAAAAGTCTGCATCCCATTGTATTTATTAGTTTTCTCGTCTTCCCCCCAGGACGTTTCGGTGGGAATTTGCTAAAACAGTGTTGGAGGAGTTGGTGTAAGTTGTGCTATTATATTAGGGTAGTTGAGGGCATATCCTTCTCGCAACCCCCAAGTCCTGCAACAATATTTCAATACTAAAGCCTAAGCCCATGGTCTAGGTAAGGTTTCCTGTTAATTAGACCAGACTTCTCAAGCCAAACAAAATATTTATTATAAAAACCACAGTTCAGTTGAAAAAAAAAAAAGTAGAGATAAGATAGACGGGAGATACAGAAAAATACGATGAGAAATATTGTAATAGAGCAAAACACACCAAAGAGAAGAAAGAAAAAGTGCAAGTCCATTATTTGAGACTTTTTTTTTAGTCGATTTAGACGTTTTTCTTGTGGAATTGTTGCCAGCGGTCGTACCGGGGTGCTCCCCCCCCTCAGTGGGGTTCGTGCGGTTTGGTTGGGTTTGGATTCCAAATTGTTGGCTCAAATTTTCAGAGTGGCCCCAATTCATAGAGTTTTTTTCGTGATATGATCTTCGCAGCAAATGATAATTTTAAAATCTCGCATTATTTAAATGTTATGTTGTATTTTGAACATTGCATCTAATAATATGAAGTTCTGTGATTGAACGTTTATGTTTTATTATGCATATATAAATATGTGGATGCATGTTCTGTTTATTTAAAAAAAATTTTTCCCGATTGAAACACACCGAAATCAAAAGAAGAAAAATGTTTCTTTGCGTAACACAAAAAATATATAAAAATAAAAGATGGATCATACATTTTTCTTTGCCATTATTATTCAGTGTCTGTTATTTGTTGATGCAAGCTTTATTTAGAATTTATTTTGTGGTAATTATACCCCCCAACTAGCGAATTGTTTTTCTGGAGCCTAATTCTTCACTAAAAAGTAAATAAATAAAACCTTCTCACTCACAACTTGTTAGATTAGGATATTTTTAAACTTAAAATTCTTAACTGATTAAGTTAATTTAAAAAACTATGTTGTAATATATTTCATTTTTTTAACACGGTTACTTGCAATTAAAAACAAATTTATCTTTTAAAATAAGTATAAAAGATGGAATCTATTCGATTATTTAAGTTTATCATTGAGGGAGAATATAGTATAACATATTATTCAGAGTCATAACTAAATTAAAAATATCGAGAAAGAGGAATTTTACAAAAAAAAAACCATAAGAATTAAAAAACAACAAAAGAAGAAAGAGGAAAGACATAAAAAAAAATAGCAGAATTGTTGTTAAAAAAAAACACAAGGAAACAGCAAGAAATAAATAAAAAAAAGAAAAAAAAACGTGAATAAATCTTTTAAAAAAAAGGAAACAGAAAATAGAATGAATTACAAAATAATTATAATAAAACTAATATCAACAAAAAGTAGATATAAAAATGAAAAAAAGAACCGAAAAAAAAAAAATGAATAAAATTTTATTTTAAACAAAAAAAAGGGAGAAAGCACAGAAGAAGACAAATTTGGTTAAAAATAAAATAAAATAAATAATAAAACAAAAATTAATAATTAAAACAGAAAGTTAAAAAAAAAAAAAGAAAGAAAAGAAGAAAGGAAAAAACAAAATAAAATAAAATAATAAAAGTTAACAAAAAGTAAGGTTATTTTTTCATAAAACTAAAGTTAAAAAAACAAAAAAGATAAAGACGACGTTGAAAGAAGGTCAACCCAAAATTAAAAATTATTACTGTATATAAAAATAAAAGAAAAAATAAAAAAAAAAAAAATACCAAAGATGAGTAAAAAAAAAAGTTGCAGCCACTATTAAAAAAAATTTAACTTTTTTTTTTAATTTGCTTTTCTACAACTAATTGAAATCTCTGATATTGTACCGTCTTGAGGTATAAGGTAAGTGAAAAAAAATTTGAATTTCATTAATAGTACTCCAATACTATAAAAATCTCTTTACTATATTGTAATCGACTTTCACCAAATACTAGAGAGTTAATATTCATTCATTATCCAGTGATTACCTTACTTTATGAGCACCATCTGATATATAGATACATACATATATAAATACACCATAATGTAATAAACAATAAACCCTAAAATAAACGTATTTCAAATAAATAGCTCCAGTTTAAAACTTAAGTTAAACAATTAAATTGCGGTACCCCACTGGGTGGTAAATGAATGCAATCACTTAGTCAGTCTTAAATAATATAATATCCAACTTAAGTCAACCGTCATATCAAAAGGTAATAATGAGGGGGGGGGACTCTGCTAGAACCACGGGATTCGAGGGTGCCTAACACCTTCCCCTAGGTCAACAGAAAATCCTTACCCGAATTTCTAGTTAGCCAGACAATTAAAAAATAGAGTCAAAATCCTTTTGATTAAGGATTGAAATAAGGGGACTTGTGAACCACCAAACCTCAATCCAAGTGGCGAAGCTGAATAATAATCTATGCCCTTTCTCACAAAGTAACATTAATCTGAAAAAACATTTTTTCTTCGAACACAACAATAAAATAAAATAAAAAATAATGGCGTGACAGGGCATGGCGGAATCCGCTGGGCGAATTAAAGAATTCGAGCTTTAAATATTTTATTTATGTATGATATGACTTTATTATATTTACGCTTTGGATATTGTATTTATGTAACTTAATATGCTAAGTGTTTTATTATTCTAATGTTTTAATATATTGAATTGAGTTATAACTGTCTACCTCTAACGAACCCTTTGGAGTCTTCAATAAAAACTATGATGGAATTGCAACTATGCAACCCACTCTGTCAAGATAGCCCGTGGTTCTTCGGGTCCATGGACTAGAAAAAAATTTAGCACACCATTTTAGCGATGGCGGAGCACCAGCACAAAGCAGGTCGAAATGCGCTGCTAACGGTACGTCCGACGTTGCAATCCATGACTCGAGTGGTTCTATCGGATGTTTTACATCCAGTCCTTAGAATCTTACTTAGTAGAATTGAAATTCAGGACATATTTGTATCCTCTACTAGTTTCCAACTTTATTGCATCATGGCATCGTAACCTTAGCAAAATTTAGCATAGGCGGCTCAATTGACTAGCGACAGATATCTGTGCGTGAGACAATATGTGCTTTCTTGTGATACTTGTTGCATCTGTGAAACTGTAAAAAAATGTGGACCGCTTTAGTGATAATCGACAAAGAAATAAAATATCTATTTTCCTACCCATTTCAGCAATGAATCACAAAATAAATAAATTAATACACATATATAGCACTTGACACACCTACCCTCAATTTTATTTTTCCACGTTGTGTATTAAAATAAATACATAATAATAAATAAGGAAGGTAATCCATATGTGTATGATAGGTCCTTTGAAATGTACTATATCACACATGCTTTTTTTTTCTTCAAAAAAAATTTTTTCATTCTTTTCAAAAACTTACCTGAATCCATGCCCCTTTAGACTTCGAATCACTTTTTTTTAATAGACTCACCAACCACAATAATTTTCAAATTATAAAACAATTTTCACAATTAAGGTGATTTTAAAAAATCCTCTATGTTTCTTTTTCTCAACCAGGTAATCATGAGATCTATGAGGTGTGTGACAAAAGACCAAGGGATGAAATAGTCGAAATGTCAATGATCCCCCAAAGTTTATGATCAAGATAAAACCCCACAATTACTAATGGATTGGTGGAACGATATGCATGAATTTAGGCGGCTGAGATATTCAAAGATCTTGGTTTCCTTTCCAGATATCATGAGAGTCTCTTAGTCCTGACAGCAGATTTGATCGAGGCTTGATTCCATTTTGGGAGTCCACAAATAATGGGTTTCGATTTAGTGTTTTACGATGACGCCTACATTAGAAAGAATTGGGGTGGTTTCACAGGCTAGGCAAGGATCTTCGAAACTAAAACAACTGATAGCCCAGTTAGAAGTGTCAGCGATACAGGTAAATTTCTAGAAACAGATGCACATCATCCATCCTCATAAGGAATGTGGTGTTTTGATAATGGAGTTGGTTTCTTTGGAATTCTTGTACCAAGGATATGGAAAGAAGGAAGGATTGCAAAGCTATGAGAAGCATCTTACAAAATGGCGCACAACACCTCCCACTTGGGAAAAACATAGGACAAGAAAGCATTCATGTAGCTTCTTGGAGACTATGATTTTGCCAAGGAAGGATAAAAAAACCGATAGTTAGTCTGTCAGGAACAGTCATGTTATGATTAAGTCCAAAATAAAAATCAATTCTATTGCCGATGATGTGCGCTGATATTCGTGCTTTGACAAATGCCTAGACCGGAGGGGGAGATTCTTTAAGGTTGTAGCATTTTATTGCAAACCAAATGGCGGTTTTTAGAGCACCCTATACGCCATCGTTTGTCGACCGGATTTCAATATCTGTTGGACGAATATACTTTTGAGCACCCCAGACAAGGATGAAAGAATTAGGAGGACTAATGGCCAAAAGGTGGTCAAATCATGGAGACATTATTTCGTAAACTGACGACATCTAAAATTACATGGAAACTATCAGTGGTTTCACCTGCTTAGTGAGGTAATTGTATGTCTTCCTATCGTTTCATTTTTCGTTCTGACAGGCCTTCGTGGGTTTCCAACCATACCATACCCCTTCACGAGTTTCCTACCGCCAACTAGGCAAAAACAACTAGTTTACCTAAAGCGAGAATACGCAGAATTTTGGCCCCCTGTGGGAACGTAGCAGTGAAGCATCCGAAGATCGAGAATCAGAAGCTCAAAAGATTTGTCGGTGGTCTAGTCGAACTTTAAGTCGAAAGATATGGTTGATGATCGTGTGAAGGAGAAGTGGACCCCTTATACCTCCGTTGGTTTCTTTGATCAGCCCCCCTCCATTGAAATAATGCCGGAAAGATCGCGCGGGAAAATCATAGATCCACGGGAGAAGAAGGTGGAACCATGCGAAGTAAGCAGTTCAGAGGCCCGACTCAAGGGTGGGAAAGAAATTATACGGTCATACTTAGATATCCCTTTTAAACAAGGGGACTAAATATATGCAAAGAAAAGTCGTGTGATCGACGTGATGGCAATTTTCGAGAAGGAGGAAAGAGTTACCTGATTGAAAAAGGGTTGTAAAAAGAAGCATTATCTACTTTCAACCCCTACCTTAGATTTGGCGGAATTGTCGACAGGTGCCTCATGGAGCAACAGGAGGAAGAATAAAGACAAGTAAAAGGAGCCTATTAATACATGCGCCAAGCTTAGGTTACAAAATCTAATTAAAGCCTCTATGGGACGAGGAAAGCGGAAAATAGCCAACACCGTGTCAACACACTCCCTTTCCTCTTGTCTTCTGACCAAGCAGAAGTGGTCGCGACCGAAAGAAATCAATGGATGGAAAAGAGTGTGAAGAATTTCATAACCAAAATGCAAGGCTTCAGCACTACTGAAGAGCACTGAGTTATGCAGTTGTTCATCAAATGAAGAATGGTTGCAGGAATTGTCAGAGAATATGGAGGAGGCCGGAAGACAAGGACAAGTGCTTCAGTGATAGCGAGCTTGCATTGATGTTTATAGTGGTACATTATCCATGAATGATGAGCAGCTGGGTTCGAGAGGGGGTGTGATGAATTAGTCCACATCAGCCTGAAATTGGTCAGTTGTCTACTTAGCCTAGGGGGCAATTGATGATCAAGACAAAACAATGGCCCGGAGATAGAGATGGATTTTTTTTTTTTTTTTTTTTTTATTTTTTACCATCGTTTGAGTTAGTCAAAATTTGTTTTAATAAGTACTTTGATTTATTTTATTTGTCTATTTTGATTTGAATGGTATTTTCAAGCTAAACAAATGTCGTATTTTCGTTTTTGAAAGAAATTTATCCACATTGAATACGTAATGATCTGATTCATGTTTCAAACATGGATACGAGGCAACCTTTAATAGGCTCCCGATCAAATGCATTCAAATTATTCACAGTAAGTTAAAAGTAGGGGACACAAAGGACCATAGCAAAGTCGTCCAAAAGCCTGGGGGATTGAACAATACACAAGTCTTCCAAAACACCTGATAGACATATGATAAATCTAGGGGTCCCCTCATAAACTACAACGTGAATTAATATCATAATATGTTGCAATCCTAACCCATATTTTTTTTATATATATATATGAGAATAGAGAGTTTAAAAGTGGTTGGTTTGTGAGGAGAGCTGACCATCTCATAAATATAATACAAGATCAAAGGGGAGAAGAGAAATGACACATAAAGATGGAACGAGATCGGGAAACATACGACGTACCGCCAATACCAAATGGTTGCGCAAGCACAAGATATCCTCCGGTACCTAAAAAGGAGCTGAAATGAAAATGTTAAGACAACAGCTGACCGAAATGTACGAAGGTTGGATGATGGGCAAGCTCCTCCGCCTTCACTTTGAGCATATTTGACATGCCAATATGACATTCCCATCCAAAAGGATCACACAAGGGCACAAGGTTTATCCACCTGGGTTTGGACTCCTACCTTAACACATCTAATACTGCCGGAAGAAATTCCTCGGTAAACCAGTTATCGTTAAATCATCAAATGTACTGAAGAATCCACTTTTCAGCCACTATTTAACTGATATCAATCCCAACCGACACGGTATAGAAAACATATAATGATGACCCTATACTCAAAGATCAATCGGCCAAACGGTCCTGACCTAAATTCAACTTTCACTGTTCCTAACTCTACACAGACACCAATTACGGTTCTCCTGTGCTTGAAAGTTTGATAAACATTAAGAATAAGGAACATGAATAAATTGCAAGGAAAATGAGGAGTTTAGAACAAAACATAAGAAATATGCAAGGTCTGGGAGGACACAAAAGTGTCTCGTTTAAGGACTTATGCATGTTTCCAGATGTTCACTTGCCTCTAGGGTCAAAACTCCAAAGTTTGATAAATATAATGGTCATGGCGATCCAGTGGCTCATTTGAGAAGATTTTGTAATAAGTTGAGAGGAGCCGGAGGAAAATAAGAACTTGTTATGGTTTACCTTGGAGAGAGTTTAACGGGCGTAGCATCAGAATGGTTTATCGATCAGGACATTTCTCATTGGCACGTTTGGGATGATATGCCACAAGATTTTGTCCAACAATTTTAATACAATATCGATATTATTCCCGATCGCAATTCCCTAGCTAATATGAAAAAAAAATCCATCAGAAAGTTTTTGGGAATATGCCATAAGATGGAGGGAGCAGGCGGCTAGAGTCAAACCGCCAATGAAAGATTATGAGTTAATTGATTTTTTTCTCCAAGCTCAAGAACCTGACTACTTTCATTATCTTCTCGCCGCAATGGGCAAGCCTTTCGCCGAAGCAATTAAGATCGGGAAGGTAGAGAATGGCTGTAAAGTCGGGTAATGATTGTGAGTCAGCAGCCATTAGAGCTACTCCACAGGCACAGCAATACAAGTGGATCCGTAATTTCACCAATCGAAAAAAGAAGGAATGAATGGTCCATGGAGGCATCTAGATCAAAGAGATGAAATCGGCATGAAAAATCCTTATTGTCAAGTCCAAACGAACAATATAATTCTCCTCGGCATTATTAACCCGTCCCAATATGCATTTCTCAATAAGTCAGGCATATGTCCTGCTCCTTTGCGCCAACAATGGCGAGGGCCCTGCCCCCACATGTTCTCGCCACCACAAAATTTCCATGCGCCATACAATCCACGTCCCGGACAAACTATACGAGAGAACAAGGTCAAAAAGAAAATTTTACCCTACCTCCGATAGGTGGAATCGTATTACTAGTTTGTTATGAATTTTGATACACTTGAGACGGGTTAACCTGTCAATCCGACGTTTTATCTAAATGCAAGAGGTTTGATCTGACTGTTATATGCGAATATCAACGCCAATGCTCCAGGTCATAGCACATAGAATTGTTGACCCTAAAAAGAATCATTGAGCAAGTTAATTGGAGGATAGGTAATCGAGGTAACGCATGAGGGGCACCGCAATGTGTCACTAATACCCCACTCCTTCTTAATAATAACGATCGTGTTTGGGGGATTGGTTTGGTATTCTTTGAAGATTATGAGCAAACCGGTAGAACACAGTGGAAATCCAAGTTTCAAGAAAAGAAGTCTAGTATGGTTTTTAGACACCCATACAAGGGCACCAATAATTGTTAAAGGTGCGGCGTTCGAATTCTGGGAACTCGAGGCGAGGAATCTAGTGTTGTATTCCCTGATCTATAAAAGATAGGCGTACCGTTGAATGGACCAAATTGCTACATTCCTGGTAAATTTCAACGTTGATTCAAATCAAAAAGGTAATGAAAAATCCAGATGTGAAATACAAATGCATAGCACAACTTTGTATCACAAAACACCAAGGCCGTTCCGTGTACTACAACAAAGTTCGTGCGTTATCACACACAAGGGAAGGAGATTGTCGAGAAACAAATGAAACAAGAGGCTAACTCGTTCCGGAAGATGTTATTCTCCGGAAGAATAAGGAGGGACAACAAATCAAAGGAAATCAGTTGCAATGAAAAAACCAGTCACTGAGGGAAGCTGCTGCAGAGTTCTGAAAAAGATGAAATGCTCCAAAGATTATCTGTTATAATCAGTTGAGGAAACCGCCTTGCCTCAATCTCTTTATTGTCATACTCAATACATTCTAAAACATCTGCTTGAAGTGTTTGACCAGAATTTTGAAAGTGAGGCACATCTATCAGAAAAATATTAACATAGGTTACTTTGGAAAAGATGGCCAATCTAATTTTTGAGGTAAATGGAATCACTTTCAACTGATGATGAATGTTGCCCTTAAAAGGATCCTGGATATAATAGGGCTCTACATGTAACCGTGAAATGTGAAGACACTTGTAAGATATCTGGTGTGATGGAGGTTAAGGTGTAGACATATGCCCTCTTCCCACTCTACAAAGCTGTGAAATCAACACTGATAGGATTCCGTTAACAAACACGTTTGTTTACAGTCCATTTGATGTTGCAAAACGGGATACTCTGTTGAAATATACTTTAATTGTTATCAATGGCGGACCACAACGTAGCTTTGTAAATCACTTCTCCAAGTTCTTGACATGGACCCAGGTCTTCAATCTGGCTTTTGGTAGAACATTGGATCCACATGGCTAGAGTTGTGCCATCTCACTCTACACCAAGTGGTCAAGTTAGCACATTACAAACAAGAAATTCATTGTCCATGGTGAAATGATCGTCCCGATCACCCTGATATTCCTTCAATACCATGCATTGAGGCTAAAAGAGGTTTTGAATCCCTCAACTATCAGGCCTCTGGAGTATACAGTAACGATTAATCAGTTCTAGAAGGAAATTCCTATCCTCTAAAACCATCGTATTCCTCTACTTCAGTCATGGTGGTGGCTTCAAAGGTACAAAATGGCTATGAACCCGGAAGGGTTAGTTTTTTGTCGTGCAAGAATTGTTAATTCTTATAGGTCCCAATGAGTAAAATCAAGATACAGTTCGGTTTGGGTTTCAATCCAACTAGATTTAATATAGAAAATGGCAAAAGATCGTAAAACAGATGCCTTTTGGAATCTGTCGAAGCCAATTCCTCATATGCTCAATCTTTCATTAAGCTCAAGGTGAACCGTGTGCCATACTACCAATACCAAATGACATTGGATGACATGTGTGTCCGGTATCAAGGAATGTTTTATGAGGGTAAATACGACTTAGAGGGGTGATGGCACTAGTCCCTATGGATGTGGAGTTTACTATCGAGGCAAGGTTCGGACAATTTCTGCCGATTGAACTCCTCGATCCTCTCAAGTGTTATTCCTTGGTGTCTGTTGTGGATTCATCATATTGCGATTAAGGCACGCTACGCGTGAGTGCCATGTAGTAGATTGGTGTTCGGTTAGGGATACCTGTACACCCACGGGATGGTCGATCTAAGACTCCAAATCGGTACCTACCCTCTCGTGCCGTGCCCTTTTACCCGAAGACTTGCGAGAAACGCCATCGTACTTCTGCGTGTCTCCTATTCCTGGCACTTTTATAGAAAAATGTTGGTTGGAGGGGCGTTGGGATGACTATGCAGGAAACACATTTTCTCCTACACAGGCGTTGTGTGCGTCTCAGAGTGTGGGAAACCCCTTTCATCGGAATAGAAGTATGTTCTCAGAATACACTAATCGCTATAGGACATGTTATACCGATTTGAAGTGTGGCGCGTTATAGCCTCTCCTTTCCCGCCCCCTCCCAGTTTTCCCTCCCCTCCTCTCCCTACAAGAAAGGAGTCATGGTACGTTTTATTTTGCTGTTTTTATTTTATATTTTCTTTTGCATTATTCTCGACAAGTGTCTATTTGTATTCCAAAAAACATTCTAGTTGTTTCGCCATTTATTGTGTAACCCTTCTAATCTGTTTCTCATTCAAGCACCAATTTCTAGTCATCTTCTGTGATCCTACTCTTTCTAATATTTTGCCATCTTATTATTTCATTTCAGTTACAACGTTAACTTTTAATAATATGGACATAGCCTGAGGAGTTACAATTTATGATCCTAAAAATTTGTCTGATCTCATAACAAGAATCCTAAGTCGTAATAGGAATATATGAAGATGAAGCTGATGAAGAAATTAAAAGGGTTTGGATCATTTGAAATAGCCTAAACCTAATTTAAGTTGAAACAGAGGTGTTTAATATTTGGGAACTCCCCAAAGAAGTGAAAGAAAATAAAGATAAGAATTCAGTCGATCGAACTATTCGAGACACATAATTCAAGTTTTTAATTGAATACAAAATTTCTTCGCTTTTGGTCCTACGATGACATGCCTGGGATAGTGCTGATTTGGTAGTTCCCAACTTCCCATAACATCTTATTTTTCCACCTGGCCAGCAAAAGCAGATCAGAAAACTTTAAGGCAGATATATGCGATAAATCTCAATAGGAAATCATGAAACAATTGAATGCAAAAGTGATCAGGGTCGTCCAATACACTACTGTGGTTCTGGCTAAACCGTTGTCTCTCTAAGTCACTAAAAAGGATGGAAAGATTCAGAGTTTGTGTTGATTTATCGATATGTTAAACTAAGCATATTCCGAAAAGACCAATTTTTCCCAACTACCAGACCTACCAGCATTTATCTTGGTTGACAATTGTGCTAAAACACGAGATTCAATCTTTCGTGGACGCTACGCCGGATATCACCAAATTTCCGCATGGATGAAAATCTCGCATAAGAAAAAACATGTTTTCACTACCCCTGGGTACATATTGTTATAGGGTCAATGCCATTTTGGTCCCTACACAAAATGCAGGGGGACAACCTACTGAGAGCTATGACTACAATATTCGCTAGTGGCTGTTTATAAAAACTGTTGAGGCTATATTGCGTGATTGTCATCATTAAGTCCTAGATCGCAATTGACCATGTCGTGATCTAAGAAAAGTTTTTTTGAAAGGTTGAACTCAACGTACCGATCCTCAAGCTTAATGCCGGCTAAAATGTGCATTTGGAGTTTCCATCTTCTGGCAAGCTTTTGGGGGTTTATAGTATTAGCCGAAGAGGCATTGATTAGGACCTACCCTCCAAGATAAATTCCTCATGTACGAAATTGCCACCATCCAAAAAACGCAGAACGAGGTCATGAGTTTTCTGGAAGACGGTTAAACTATAGCAACCTGATTCATTCTCAAATCCCACTACTTACAGTGCGAGCCGAATATTCAGTTATGGAAAGGATGTTGCTATTAATTGCCAATTGAGTGTCAAAATGCCATTGACAAATTAAGGAATATTTAAAGCAAATCCTCGGTATTGGTCCCCCTGATCTGTTAGGGCCTTATGTTTTTATACCTCTCGTCACGGATAATTTCTTTTGTTTGGTTTTGCGTTCTAGGAAAACATGACGTCACGGGTGAAAAAGCAGACAAAGCCCATCTATTACTTGAACTGCAAAAAGTACATCCTATGGAGGCAAAATATCACTCTATTAGACAAACATGTTGGTGCTTTACAACATAGGTCGCTACCATAAAATTGAAGCACTATTTTTTGTTCCACATCACTAACCTCATCATATCCGATGTGATCCTCTGAATTATTTTCAAAAAGCCATGCGACCGGGTATAGTATTGGTCAAACTGGCAAGATGTAGCTTACACGATATTTGATTTGTGTATGGTCACTTCGCAACCGCCATGAAAGCACACAGCATTGGCCGTCAGTGGCAGAGAATTCGATTGATATGAATACGCACCTTAAGACATAACATCCCTGCATGCAGATGATCAAACTCATTGAGGAAGAAAATTCTAATCAACATGACCCCGTATGAAAATTATATTTTGATGGGGCTTGTCAACAAACAAAACGAGTGGGAATTAGGGCAGGTTCCTTTATTCTCACCTAAGCGTTGTATTATCCTTTCCACAAACAAACACGACCTCGATTCTTTTACTAACCAACAACACAGCATAATACAAAGCTATCCATATGGGTTTGTGAATATGGAAAATAAAATAATGATATCCATGAGCTCTTATCTTGGGGGATTCACAGACTTCGCTCATTCGACAAGCTCGAGGCGATGGGAAAACTCGAGAACATTAATAGCTCATCACTCAAAAACCGTCACACAACATATATTAGAAGATCTCATAAAAAGTTCAATCCATTGAATTTTAGATATATTCCCAGGTTCACAATGAGTTACGGCTGATGCCTTGTTCCCCCCTAGCATCGATGCTTCCATACACCAGGTACTACCGTACATGACCCGTTGGAAATCCAAGTAGGGATCAACATGGTTATTGCAATATAATTGCGGTAGAGGTAGATGTAGAGCCCCTGGTATCATGAATCAACAATTTCATAAAAGCTAGATTAATATCCACTGCATGCTGATAAGTCAAAAAAAGAACTATTAGGAGGCGACTCGCCAATGGTTTCCTCTAAGTTGGCGATATCTTATATAAAAGCGACCTCCCGGATTTGAATTTATATTACGATGTTGTGAATTAACCAAAAGCGGAAACAAATTAACATGATGAGGTTACACTCCAGGGGTATGTGCCCAACACATGAATGGTTCGTCCTAGCAAAAAAGGATTAGTTCGGAGCAGGTTACTATTGGTTGACCAGGAGCGAGTTGCTTTCCAATTTGTTCGGCAAGTGCACAGTGCTAAATTCATATCTACTTGATTCACTCACCCCCTTTAGAGGTTGCATCCTAGTCTCTCCTGGCCTTTTATGTACACTGGGGAATAGACGTCTATTGGGCCCATAGAGCCAAAGCATCTAACGGTAACGGTCATCGATTTATTTTAGTGCCAAGCGATTACTTTACCAAATGGGAGACGCTGTACATTTCAAATCAGTTACAAAGAAAGCGGTCGGTGGGCTTCGTTCCTGCAAAATTAATATGTAGTTTTGGCATACCAAAAATATTATTACAGACAAATGCAATGAAGCTCAACAGCCACGTGAAATGAAGTCTGTGATCAATTTAAAAATTGTTCATCGTCATTAACCCCTTATCGTCCCCAAAGCACAAGGGGATTTGAATCTGCGAATAAGAAAATCAAGAGATTCTTAGGAAAATGGTGCAAGGATTATAGGAAGTGCATGAGGGAAAGTACCCTTCGCTCTCATTAGATATCGCACGAATATTCGTACGTCAGTCGGGTGCAACTCCTTACTTATTAGATTATGGAACTGAGGTTGTCATACCCGAAGAAGTTGAAATCCCTTCTCTTCGACCATTGTTGAGCAGAAATCGAGGATACAGATGAGTAATCGAGGTTAGAACAATTAGCTCTGATAGGGAAGAAAAACGATTGACATTCAATTTGTTTTTGGTCAATTATATCAGCAGGAGATAGCTCGGGCATCTAATAAGAAAGTATGCCAAGGAAATTTTGAGTGGGGTCAACTTGTTGTGAAACGTTGTCCTTCCGCACCAAGACGAGGCCAAGGGAAAGTTGCTCCAAATGGCAAGGGAACCTTATGTTATAAGCAAGTGTTATCAAATGAGCTTGTGGCCAATTGGCCGATAGGGATGTGGGAAAGGGCAATTGAAACAAATTGTCAAGCAGATTCGATTCAAGAGATACTTACATGTAGCCATTTCCTTCTCATTTTATGATGAGAGAAAAAATGTATCCTCTTTTATCTCAAACACCACAGGTTCTGGTGCTTTTTTTTTAAAAATAATTAAAAAAAAAATATGAAAAAAAAACACGAAAAATTCATTGAACTACGTTGACCTGATTCCTAAAAGGATGACGTAGGCAGCCATCATTAGGGTTCGGTTTCTATCACTCAATAAAATATTAATCAGTTCTTCAGTTATCTAAAGGTGAGACCTCATGTAGGCGAAAAAAATATGGAGAAAAATGAAGAAGAGAGTGTTGTGAGTGAAAACCCTTATGGGCACTATAAGACGGGGTTAGTTGAGTAACAAAGATAGAATGTCTTATTGGTGAACATAATGAAAGGCGCTTACTGACGAATGATACATTTCGTTTTGTACATGAGCGCCATCCAATCATGATAAAAGTCAGTTTAGACTGAAAGGTTCACATTATTTCCTGAGATTCAGACAACTAGAAAAAGATCAAACGTTTTTTGGTCCAATTGCATTGTCATGTGTCAATGTTTGTCACGTAATTTCAGATAGATTCTTTCAATCCATTTAAACATTTTGTTATGTATCTTATACTTCTAAAGGACACAATTTTTCATTCATACCCCTTCATTCATGTTCAATATGCTTGTGTTTCTTTGAGTTTTTATTTTTCTTTCCAACATCAACCTCGTGTCAAGTGAGAAAATAAAATCGGCAAAATGACTACGGGTTATTCCAGTGGATGTTCGGGAACATGCCCATATTGGCTAGGGCTATTGAACCTATGGGAAAAATAAATATTTAAAGATACCGGTGAAAATATATAAAGCAAAGAGTAGCTTGGGAACGAGTGAACCAACACAACATGCAACAAAATGGTGAGAGTTAAGGAATGCCTGAAAGTGTTTCAAGGAAAGATAAGGGACGTTTTTAAAAAATCTACAAGATATTCGCCACAATCATCAAAGGAGATTGAATCATCCAAGCGGGGCGGATCCAGAAGTCAAGCTTTTACAAGAATTCAAAGTCACGAACCAACCCCCTGTAGGAAAATCAACAATACATTTCTGTTGACTTAAAACAGGTATAAGGACAGAATCAGTAAATAGTGTGCGAGGAGGACAAACGCCCACGATGGTAAGTTCTTGAAAATCTTTACTTTACATTATTAATATGCGTGATAAAAAATAATAAAACAATAAAAATTATTTTTTAATGAAATCGGGGCATTTTATTGTATTTTAGTTTGTTCAATGTACAAATAAAATAAAAAAAACGGATAATATTAATAATGATTAATAATATAAGTGAAAAGAAGAAATGTGTTGGTTGTATATCTATATATATATATATCTATATATATATATATATCTATATATATATATATATATAATATATATATATATAAAAATCATGTCTTCAGACGGGAAAAAATAACCTCTGGGTTGCATATAGGCAAATAACCCCTATAATTTTTTCTTCTCACAGGACATAATACCCCCTGGGGGCATATAGGGCACACAACCCCTATTTTACTTTCATGTCTTCGAACAGGGCAAATAACCCCTGGTTGCATATAGGTCACAATAACCCCTATCTCTATTTCTCATGTCTTCACAGGGCACAATAACCCCTTGGTTGCATTTATAGGGCACAATAAACCCTATCATTTTTTATGTGTCTACAGGGCACAATGACCCTTTGTTGCAATATGCCCCAATAACCCTATCATTTTTTTCCTTCAACAGGACACAATAACCCTAGTTGCCTATAGGGCACAATAACCCCTCTTTATTTACTTTTCATATCTTCACAGGGCACCATAACCCTGGTGTGCCTTGCATATAGGGGATCAAATAACCCCTATCATCATTTTTCATGTTTTCACAGGGCACAATAACCGTGGTTGGCAGATAGGGAACAATAACCATATTTTATTTTTTAGGTCTTCAGAGGGCACAATAAACCTTGGTTGCATATAGGCCACAATCACCATGGTTGCATATTAGGGAACAATACCCCTGGTGCATATAGGACAAATAACCCATTTTACTTTTCTGTCTCACAGGGCACATAATCATGGTCTGCATATAGGCACAATTACCTATCTCATTTTTATGTCTTCACAGGGCAAAATAACCCCTGGTTGCATTATAGGGCACAATAACCCCGGGATGCATATAAGGCACAACGAACCCTTAATTTTTCTTCACAGGGCACAATAACCCCTGGGTCGAATATAGGGTACCAATAACCCTATTTTATTTTTTTATTCTTCAGAGGGCACAATAACTCTGGGTTGCATGATAGGGCACAAGAACCCCTATTTTATTTTTCTGTCTTTACAGGGCCCACAATCACCCTATTCAATTTGGGTATACCAAACTCTCTTTTGTCTTATTTATTTTTTACATTTTGTAATGGGGCAACAAAAATATTATTTTTATTATTAGTATAGACTTTATAGGCTTTCATCAAAATCACAAAATTCCCTAGTGACAAATGGCAGAAGGGAAAATTTTGTTTTGTGTGCAGGTTCTACATAGTACAAAAATTTGCAGTTCAAAATAAGAGAATTAAATCCTATCAAGAAAATAAGTTTTCAAGAATATCATGCGGAAGAACGTCAGTATCTGGAGTCCAATCATGAAAAGTTTCAAGTCTTGAACTAGATGTCCCAAAGCAAAAGGGCAGAATCGATGACCTACCAAAAGAGGGTTGAAGCGAGATATCTGAGGAATCCAAATGAAGACTTGCACTATCGGGTAGATGAGGATTCATATCTTTCCTTCTGCATTTTGTTTTTATGTAATAGCTGGAGCTACGAACCGGAATCTCGACAAAACATCACTCGACTATCTCTAATTGGAACTACGCCTGGGACTCCTTATATCAACTTGGATAGGTTAGCTTTTAAAAAAGGAGGACCAACACCAAACCTCTTCTCTATTATAAGGTTCACGTTTTGCACGAAAAACTCTTCATGTTTTCGAGCGCTAAAGAGGGGCATACTGTGAAAAACACCTAATTTTTTTACTAAAAACATAATATATTTTACATCAATTTAAAAAGGGGTTATATAAATAAAATTAAAATAAATAAAATAATGATAAATTAAATAAAAATTGATTAAGATCATTTAAGTGGTAATAAAAAAAATGGATAAATAAAGTTTGGGAATTAAGTTATTTGTTAATTATCTAGTTTAAGAATAAGAATAATAAGAAAATATTATGAAAAAGTATAGAAAAGGGAAAAGAAAGAGGAGTCCATAACGATTTTAAAAAATTGTTTTACCTTATCCTAATTATTTCGGAACTTCCAAACTTATTTTACTAAAAAAGTCTCATCCCAGTTATTATGTATTTATTCTCTTATTTTTGGAGTTTTGTCTTTGATTTTTCAACAATTTATTATTATGTGGTAATTGTCATATTATATTTATTTATTTTATATTCTATCTCAACCCCATCCCTCCAACCCAATTTTCAAACCCCTAAATCCTAATCTCCCACTCTATTAAAGTCCTTTTTAATTAGCTCTAGACTCTCAACAAAAAATATTATAAAAAACACGTCAGTTGAAAAAAAAGAGTGAGGCGAGAACAGAGTAGAGGGAGATAGAGAAACGAGAGAAATATATAGAGCAACTCACAGAGAAGAAAAGTGAGTAATTCTTTTGAGCATTAGGTCAGAGTTTAGAATTTTTTGTCGTGGTCCAACTTTGTTGCTCCAAATCAGTAGACCATAGAAGTATTGTTCGTGATATCCATTCTTCGACAACGATGTAAGGGGTAATTCTAAACTCTCGCATTATTTGAATGTAATGTTGTATGAAAATTTGAATCTAATAATATGAAAGTTCTTGAATCGTTATGTTTTATATGCAAATCAATATGGATGCATGTTAAGATTTTTTTTATTTCGATCTGAAAACGAAACAAAAGAAAAATATTTCTTGCTAAAAAATAATATAAATAAAAGACGGTATTAAACATTTTGCATTAATATTATTGTCTGTTATTTTTGTTAGTTTCTAGATGCAAGTGTATAGTTTATATCAGAATTTATTTTGTTGTATTAATAGCTCGTTTTTTGGAGCCTAATTTTTCACTAAAAAATAAATAAATAAAATTTAATAAACTTGTTAGATTAGGATGTAAACTAAATTCTTAATTGATTAAGTAATTAAAAAACTTATGTATAATACATTTCAATTTTTTAACACGTATTTGAATTAAAAAACTTATCTTAAAATAAGTATAAAAATAGTTATCTAATTCGAATTATTAAATTTTTTCATTGAGAGAATATATAAAATATAATCGGTCATAACTAAAGTTAAAAAATAATGAGAAAGGTAATTAAAAAAAAAAAAACCAGAAGAATAAAAAAAAAAAAAAAAAAGAAGAGGGAGGCATAAAAAATATCAGAATTTTTGTTATTATAAAAAAAAACAGAAACCGAAAATAACTCAAAAAAATAAAAAACAACGTGAAAAATTTTTTAAAAAAAGAGAAGAAGAGAAGTAGAATGAAAATAAAAAAATAAAAATACAAACAACTAAATTAAAACACAAAGGAGACTATAAAAAATGAAAAAGAACGTATTAAAAAAAAAGTAACAAAATAAGTTTTTAAAAAGGGAGAAGAAGACAAAATTTTGTAAAACAATCAATTTAAAATAAAAAAATTAATAAAACAGAAAGTTGTTTAAAAAACTAAACGAAAGAAAGAAAGAAAGAAGAGGAAAGGACAATAGAAATAAAATAATAATAAAAAGTTCACACCCACCCCGTCAGTTTATTGTTTTTACATCAAAGTACCCACAAAAACAAAGACCGCTCCAGCGTGAGTTTGACAGACTGTCCCGCCCAAAATTAAACCCTTTCTTTATTTCAACCCTAAATACACCATACACCATCCCACAAAAAAAACCACAACGATGATTAAAAACAAAACGGGCCAGCAGGAAATAAAAAAAGGGAAAAAATAAGGGAAAAGGGGGCGTGGGAAAACTAAGGGGGAAAGCGCGGAAAGGGGACCGCGGAAGGGAAAAGGGAACGAAAAGAAAAGGCCGAAAAGGACGCAAAACAAGAAAAGGCTGGCCGAGAGAAAGGCGACGGGGCAAAAATATGAGAGAGGTGGAGACAGGGCAGGAATATATGATAGAGAGATTATATATAGATAGATAGAGAGAGAGAGAGAGAGATTAGGATTAGATAGATTATATATCTATAGATTATACTATATATATAGATAGATATATATAGTATATAGACACACACAACACACACACGCAAATGTTAATAAACTAAACTAAAATAAACGAATTTCAAATAAATTAGTCGTTTAAAATTAAGTTAAAAACAATAAATTTGGGTAAATAAAAAATTCATTATAAGCTTAATAAATAATATCCAAAATAAAGTCCAAGTCATATCAAAAAGTTAATAAAAGCGACGGCTCGACCACGGGAGCGAGGGGCGCCTAACACTTCCCCCCTCAGTCAACAGAAATTTCCTACACGAATTTCAGTTCGCACACAATAAAAAAATCGAGTCAAATATCCTTTTGACTAGGGATTTAACTAAGGTGACGTGGAACACCACAAAACTCATTCCAAGTGGAGATATGAATAATAATTATCACTTTTCAAAATGTCACTTCTAAGTGGAAAAACGTTTTTCTTTCGAAAAACAAAATAAAAATAAAATCAAAATAATATCGTGAGAGAAAAGGGGGTGACACAAGGAATAGGATAGTCCTCTTCAACATGAGGTAAAGACATCGTTACCATCACTTAGGCTCACCAATGATTAGTTGTCGATTGAAGAATCTCCCACATAACTATATTACTTCATATATAAGTAAAAGTTTGAGTTTGCTTATTGCATTTTGCCTTAACGAAATAAAGTTCGAGTTTCAATTTCACAGCTTTTATACATTGATGGTGTCTGATGTTTATATAGGTAAAGTATTCATGAGTGGACCAGAGCCAATGTAGTCGTCTCCTTCTACTCTTTTTCTATCTCTTTATTAGTTGTTGTTAGCATTTCTATTTGCATTTACTCGTACATTCAATATAATGATTAGAGTTGGCTTGCATTGTCTTATGATATCCCGCAGGTAACCAGGATCAACGTCATCAGCGCCTCGTGAATCCGAGTTAAGCATTCAGAGTCAGTGTTGAGCCTCCTTGTATCCTGTGGACACTTTTATCGCTTTTTTTAGTCTTTATTTATAGGATATTGTGGGGTCTGTCTTCAAAATCCATCTTTACGGGTTAGAGAGGCTTCAAGACAGTAAGACAATTAGTTTTTGGTATCTTATCTGTGTATTGCCAATATATGGTATGACACTTAAGTATTATTTTGGCCAAATTTATTATTCTGCAGTTATTAAATGACGTGTTTTATTGAGTTTAAGTCTTCCATGAGTCTAAAAAGTAAAGCCAAGGAACAAGGGTTCCGCTCAAGGAAGCAATGGTCTTCGATTTCAGTCCCGCTAGTAGTAAGCTCAAAGGTGTGACAATATAATTTTATTCGTTTATACAATGGAAAAACACGGACCCAAAACCATTTGTTCGATGCCCCCGCAAAGTTGACAAACAATTTACTTAGACACTTCAATTAGAGATGCTCATTTTTTGAGACACCTCAAGTGGGTTCGATGTTTCATTTTGACATTTTTATGTCTTAGGACTTTCTAATCGTGTGTATCCAAAACACATCCTACGCGCTTAATAAATGAATGAACATGATGACATGTGGAACTTTATTTTTATTCTAAAAAACTCATTTACTTTCTTTTTTTTCTGTTTCAAAATATTATAACCCTAGTCCTCACCGCCACATATTCCGCTTCTTCTTCTTCTTCTATTCGTCTTTGTTATGTTCTTCCCTTTTTATTTTTCAAATTCATTAAATTCCACTGTTCTTCTTGTGTTGTAAAAACTTGGTGTGATTATTGTGTACATTCCTTGCATTAATCTTTTATTAAAAAAAAACAAAAATGCATCTTGAGAGATAAAAAATGCAATATTATAAATGGTAAAGATGCAAATGGAGGCGGAGGAAAATTGGGGACTTAGTTATTAATGTTATGGGGGAAATGTTATGGGAATTTAGTTATATGAATGCTATGAGAAAATGTTGGGGATTTAGTTATTTAAATGGTGATGAGGGGCCTGAAGAGCAGAATGTGTTAATAGCTGTTCCTTCAATTTTGTTAATACAAAACAAAAATTAGGATTGCTTTTAGTAAAAAAAAAACTGAAAATCAAGAGAAACTTCTCCTTATATGGCGCGAGAGTTTTCCGTTGGAGTAGCATACAACATAATGTAAAAAAAAACTAAACATTATGTTATTGATTTAAAATGACAAGAGTCTTAAAATTTTAGAGAATGATGATGATCTTTAAATTTTTTTTTATGGTTGAGGTTGGTTAAGAAATTGACTCTTTGCTGAAGAAATTGATTCTAATATAACCCAACAATGTTTTGGCAGAATTTTTCAAACGTTGTGTGGTGATGTTGGGTTGACGAGAAAGTGGGAAGAAAAGATAGCAAAAATATTTTCCAAACCAAAAAAAAGTGTTTCATGCGAATAAAAATTCATGTAACAACACATGCTTATGTGAGTCAGCAAAAAGTGTTCAAAATACTGTGGACACTCCAGATGATTGTTGTGTTTTTTAAATTGAACATAGCCTAGTGGAGTATCTAGTGAAACTTGGTGCCTAGTTAAGGGGCAACCGGAGGGGTTTCTGCCGAATACAACAGTATTCATACTCTAATTGCTTCTATTCTTCCGATCTTGCTGCATGTCTCGTCCTCTCCCGATCTCACTCACCTCTCTCATCCTTCCTCGATTACCTCTATCTCCACTCTCTCAATCTTTCTTACTCTCCCTACCACTCTCTCCTATCTCGCTCGTCTCGTCTCCCTTATCTCTTGATTATCGCTCGGCCTTTCTCCTTCTCTATTGGCTCGCTAGGCTCTCTTATCCCTCTCTTTCCAATCTTGCTCGCCCTTCCTCCCTCTCTCAAACGGACTAGTTCTCT
This sequence comes from Solanum habrochaites, assembly GCA_027704765.1. Lineage (NCBI taxonomy): Eukaryota > Viridiplantae > Streptophyta > Magnoliopsida > Solanales > Solanaceae > Solanum > Solanum habrochaites. Next base: position 11,457 of record JAKWJA010002398.1, on the reverse strand, counting down.
CTCTCCTAAATGAGTATAAGCATAGTCATTTTGATACAATCAATTATTTCGTATACAAACAAAATACACCAAGCATTCAACCTCTCTACCAAATCTTGTTTTGCCTCTCTTATCCCTAAAATGTACATATATATTAGTTATCAAAACACAATATACATACTCTTAAGTAAGCTAAACTATAGCCATTTTTGTAAATATACCTTTTAAAATACCACATCAATCTAAAGGCGCAGTGGAACAAAAATTGATACTTTAGTGATTATTATTTTCACTAAAATGTCTATTTCATGATTGTCTATCGTTTTTGACAAAAATCTCTTTTTATCGTTCCTTCCAACTTCCTAGTTATATTATGGGCTATAAAATATAAATAAATAGTTATCATGTTTGGTCGAGTGCAATTTTAGCAAATAGGTTAACACGAAAAAAAACTGAGTCAGGGGAGAGGATTAGGAGTGATTTCAATAAAAATTTTATGAAGAAGGGGGGAATACCTATTTGATAGCAAAATAGGTTAATACAATAAAAAAATGAGTCAGCAACAGGGGCTTGAGCATGGCCTTATTAGGCGAAGAGATCCTCCCACACATACCCATCATCCAAAGTCTTAACCCATTGAGTCCGAAACAAATGATAAAATAATGAATATTAAAATTCCAGAAGGGGCAATGGAAATTCATGATTCAAACATAAAGGGCAACAGTGGATAGAATAATAGATGTCATTAAATAATGGGTTGGAATTCACACACCACTGACAAGAGCTTGTGAGTTAGATGGTACACCTGAGCATTTACAATTAAACATTTAAAAAAACACATTTTAAAGTATTAATGTTCCTCTCTCCATGATTTATGCAATTGTTTTGGTGTGCGTTTCCTTTTATTTTTTCTATTTCACTATTTAATATATGTCAATAAAAATGTAAGTGATATGGTCAAGTTTAATTTGTTTTTCTTGTATATAGAATTTTATTTATGAGAAGAAAACAATATAAGGAACATGAAAAAAATATATAAAGGTTAAAAATTCTAGACCTTGCATTATTATTTTAGAGATATGTGTCTGCCTTGATGCGGTTGTTGTGTTTATGGTGTTAACCCACTTCCACACATAATTGGTAACATGTTACCTTATGTTCTTCATAGGGTTGTTAATGTCCTATGCAAAATTAAAATTTATTATTGAAGGGCGGGAATAGGGGGATCTCTTTCCACTCGTCCTACATTCTTCTTTTTTTTTCCCTTCATAAATGGTAAAGATTGAATGTGTCCTATTTTTACAACATACATATTTTGTGGAGAACTTATTAATTACTGTGATAAAAAGAGATTAATATCACATTTGTAAAATATTAAAACAATTCAATAGTAAATTCTTTTGGGTAGTCTATTAACAACTACCAAAGAAACAACAAGGCCACCACGTAACAAACAAAGTAGAAATAAACAACAACAAAATACACTAAAATAATATGCAATGTCGACAAGTGTGTCCTTCAGATTTTTTCTCATATCATTATAATTTTGTCCCAATGCTATCAAATTAACAAAAAAAAGGATAATGAACAAGTACCCACTCAACTAATGTCCGAAATTCAGAGACATTATACTATACTTAAGGTCTTATTAACTCTCTGACTTATTTTATAACAATTGTTATCCCTTTTTGTCTACGTGGCAATATCTTATGGGGCCCAATGCTTAATTGACTTTTTTTCAAACTAGTGTCACGGGAGGCCGAGAGTAGGTAGACGGGAACGGTTGGGGTACTATAAATTACCACATCACTACCGGTGTTATTTACATACAAATAGTTACAAATAGAAAAAAAAAAAAATATACACAAAAAAACACAATAACAAAATGAATTGAATAAATAATGGAGAACGAATGTTAATATTTAAAAATATTTTATAATGTTGGTTGTTTAAAACGCTCGCTGAAATGTGTCTTGTAAGACTATGCTAGCATGTGCCTTACAAAGCGCATGTCATGTCAACAGTGTCTTCCAAACCAAAAGATTACGGCATCCATAGTTTCATCAAAAATATCACCCTTTTGGTTTGATCTTAATTTTCTTTGCCAGATTTAAAAATATTGTCAATTTGTTTTTACCTTTCTTGCTCCTAACTCTTGCTCACTTTATAACACATGTTTGGCATCCGGATCTTACCCCATATAGGCATTGGTGGCTATGTCGTATAATGAGTGAACCCCGTGTATTCCATATCATTTTTTGTTCGAGTGAAATTAATAAAAGTTACTTACATTCACTAATTTTGGGAGGACCTTACAGATAATATTTTAATTATCATTGTATCTCTACTTTGGGAATTTTGGTTTCTGTTGGTTACATTAAAAGTGAGGTTGAATGAAATATATGTTGATAATTACACTAGTTTTTAGAGGTAAAAGGATCTAAGTTTTTAAACAATGTAAGTTGATATATTATTTATCATGTGATAGATGCGGAACAATTAAGTATGATTCTTTTGCGGTTCCCGCTCAATTTTTGTTTCTTATACTTGTTTAAATTACGAATAAAAGAACAATATAAGATGAAGGACAATCTACACAAATAGGAACAATAGAGATAAAAAAAAAAATTCAAAGTGTTCACCAAATCTTCAAGTGTATACAATATACAATATTTATGCCTTTTTTATAGTGTTAATATAGAGGCATAAAAAAGTGATTATTATCAAAATGACATTAATTTAAATATAATAGGGGAAGTTTTGAAGTGAAAGCGTTACCAAGACTAATGGTTATACATAGTTGGAGATTATGCGTTATTCTTCGTTAATTGGAAAAAAGGAATGGAGACTTGACAGTCCACAATATATTGTTTGTAACACTCCCCTGACTGTCCATACATAACATGGGTTAAAATCTTACTAGGAACACCACGTAGGGAAAAATTCTAGTGAAGGAAGAAAAGAGGATGCATATCATTTAATAAACCTTTGAATGTTGTCTTGTTAAATACCTTATCAGGAAATCCAATAGGATAAAATCATAGTTAAGTGAAAAAAAGTACATAACGCGGACTTTTTCCCCCTGACATGATAAAATTTTAACCGTGATATCTCGGAACAAGAATTTCAAATATGTTATCACAAATTTCTCAAATAGTGATTGTTAACAATCTTTAGTGGAAGAAATTTACAAGATTAACCTTGAATGAATATTTTACGTCTTCTCAAACATTTTGTTGAAGATCATGTTGTGAATTTTTTTTAGTGAAATAGACTTGTTCGATCTCCTGTGGTTGTATTCTCCAATTAGCTATATATCATTTTCGTTATATGGTGGCGGAAATATATTTTCAAAAGAAAATCACATATTTCTGAATATGATATATCATGATTCCTACCCTAAAATCTCGACCTTAATTATAGAGCAATAATATTGATGCATTTTTTAATTTGAAGAAGCGATTACTAATGTGATTCTTTGAATTTACAAGATATTATTGTGGCTCCATTATGTAAAGACATTTGTCCATGTAAGATCAAATTTATGCAAATCAATAAATATTTTCCATCTACATAATCAAATTATGTTTGATCGGGTTATGGATTATTTCAAGTTTCGTGGAGGCTCTTCTTTTGTCTGAAAAAATCAACATATTCCATGTATTGAGTAACGCAGTGGTAGTTTCTTGCATAAGTTGAATGCTACTATGACAAGTTTTTCACATAAATGTCAGTATATCAAATAATCATTCTAGCATTTATATAACCAACATCTGCAAGTTCCCGCCAATTGCATAATACATTAACATTTAAATTGTTTTATGAGATCAAAAGATTTTTCGGTGTTACAGAACCTCAAAACCAAATTGGGTACTCAAATGGAATTGCCTTTTTCTTTTGTAAGACCTTTTAAATCTCAAGGATTTCGATTACCTTTATCATTCATTATTCATATTCAAGGGTTTCATCTAGTGTCAGATTGAAAACAAAGTCTCATGGCATCGCTATAGAGAAATATTTGCATTTAATAATGTCAGAAGTTTGTGAAATCCTTTATGTCCGAGCACAAGTTGCACTTCATTCTTTTACGATTCTACTTTCGCAAAATGATTCATTTGTACTACACTAACATTATATTTTGATCCCGGCACTATAGGATTGAAAACATTAATTTTTTAAGTGATATAAAATATACTGGAATAGTGTCATAATAAAATCCGTCCAACGTATCACAAATTTGAATTTAAACTACATTCATAAATATGTATATCAGAGTGTACTTATATCACATACTGGCGGATAGTCATTTTGATATCGATTCCAATACGACATAACTTATCTAGATTCTCTTTATGTATATGATTTTAGGTACTTGAACCTTTCCAAGGTTTTCTTTAAGGGTGATTGTATTAATTCTCTGTCAGGAGCACTTACCTCATATCTGCCATTTGACAACTCGCTCCTCTCCTCCTCAATGAGTTTTAAGTTTGAAAATCGATTGGTAATCCTGCTTTTGGCGTACCAATTTATTATATGTCCTCCTTAAAGGTTATATTAGAAACCTTGCAGCGTCATTAAAAATATGGCTGCTAAGCAAATACATTTAAGAAAGAATTTATTTACAACTTTTTCAAATGAATTATTATTTAACTCCCCCCCTCAAGTTTAAATTTTTTTTAACGGCAATGTAGATTAAGTCACCCCACACATAATTTTTTAGCTGCTTAACAAAAACAAAAAAAATTTTTTTTTTTTTCAATTTTTTTCCATAATTGCTAGGAAATCTAAAATTTACCCCAACCTATTTAGTGATTCCATCTTTGTGCGTGGTGGAGCAATTAAAATTTTAGATGAAAAAATTATTGGTTAATGCCCTGAACCATTATGATGGGAGAACCTTATGGATTGAGGTATACATGTTAAATGGACTCATCTCATACCAATTTTTATTTGAGAGATTTGTTTTCATAATCAATGGTAAGGTATAATTGAAGGCCAAAACATTTCTGGCTAAACCAAACCAGTTATTATAACATTAAGTTTATAGTTGTTCAAAATTTTTCTAATTAACAATTTGAGCAAACAACCTCACCCAAATCAATTTGTAAGTTGATACAATGATGGACATATGATCAATCATAGATGTATCTATTAACATAATAGTAAGTGGTCCACATGGTAGGTGAACGAGCTATATTCACCTTTTATACGTTTCCAAATAATTTAGGGGGGATACAATTCAACCTCTCGACAATGATTATTTTACCATGATTACACGCAACACATAAATTCTTGAAGAATTTTGAGTTTTTTCCACATATAATACACGACATTCTCAAATTTTTGCTAAAACCAATTTGAACCAAATGGTCAATTGATATGTCAATACTATTATTTAGTAAATTTCTAGTTTATTTTTGCATGTGATTTTATCATAGCATATATTTTGTATAACAACAAAGGCAAGAGAAAGGCGGGTAAGATGTATTGTAAATATCTTAAACCCACTTTGATTGTAGTAATATAAGATATTGATTCTTTCATAATATACGGTCTCAATATAATAATTATTTAATTCTATGAAACATAAAAAGTTTCTTTGAGATTCAATACAACCTCATGTTATGAACCTATTTTTATTTCTTGACAGGCAAACAAATTCGTTCTTTCGGAACTCTTAATTTAAAGTTTGTTGTACTTGCTCAAAATTTCACACATCATCGTATGGAGGGCCATCTCCTCCAAAGAGATTACATGCAAGCCTTATTTTCTTGGACATCAATGACAAATTTGTGTTGCACACAATAATATTTATTTTGGTCATAGCCCACAACCTTTGGAAAGAAATTATTTCTTTCTTTGTTAGCAATAGTTTCAGATATAACAAAACACAATATTTGTGGTTGTAATCAAAGATATAATTGAATAATCATTTGTCTGTCAAATATTTTTTTTTTTCAATCTCTCAAACATCCGTAGCGGTGAGATGTGACATTATCCAATAATTACATGAACAGTTTTTTCCATCCGAATCATAAGTAACCATTTTCTTTAATAAATGAAACCATAAGCATTTCTACATTGGCTCCATAGGTGATTAGAAACTCATTGTAATGCTTTGGCATATCAAATTTATGTGAATCACCTCAAAATCACTTTGAAGAGGTCAAAATGTACCAAAGTACTACACTTGGTATTCCTTTATTTTATGGAGAATTTACAAAAAAAAACTCAAATTGATGTTGCACAATAAACAATGTGCACAATCCCAATACCTTGCTCAACCACTTTGATGGATAGAAAATTACCTTCACATTTAATAAGAGCATCTTAGAGAAACAATGTGTCCAGTAAACCTTGTTAATACCACTTTAATGGACAAATTTCATTTACATTTGAAGGATCATCTTACGAAAACATAACTTTTTTCAAGTAATTACCACAATGATGATCATTATATTTTACCACATCTCAATATTCATACCATTCAACCACTTGTATTTTCAGACCATAATTGCATTGCTACCACATTCACATAAGAGAATGGAGATAAGTTATTGGGATCAACTTTATGGCATTCAGTTAAAAGGTATAAAACTTTATGGTTTATTCTATTATATTATCTAATATAGTGGCCATCAGGAACTTAATCTCAATGTCTTACCCCTCTAAAGAATCTTTGATCATTAAAATCATGGGACTTGAACTCAACTTCTTAATCATGGTGCACCGAGATTTTGATCTATGTGTCTTACCCTTACTTGGTGCGGTAAAACTTGGAAGTCACCATATTACCTTCATATAAATGTCTTGATAAACAATACGTACAATAAAAATAATTATCAAAAATTATAAATATAATCTGAATTTGGCTTAAAGTACAAGAAAAAATGAACAATATCATTAAAAATTTTTTTTTTTTGTTAGGAAAACATGAATAGGAATCATATAAAAAGCCATGTAACGATCGAACCGGATTATTCTATGAGAAACAAAAAAATTCGAGAAATTATGGGTAAATATCTGCAAGTGGATAAAGATTGACGCTGGGGTGGGGCGGCGTGGCAGCGGCCGGCAGAGAGGGACAATTGTTGGATGCCAAAGCAAGATATGCGAGGGGCCAGCACAAAAATCTGAGAAATACTATTTTTCTCTATCTCCAAAAAAAACTTCATAAGGTCTAAATACCTTAGAAACCTCATAAAAGTTATTTCTACGCTTAGTAAGAAAAGGGAGGAGATTTTAGCGTGGGGATTAAAAACATATCGCAAGTTCTATGACAAATTCATGTAGCAAAGACAGAACAATTGATTCAAAGTTCCATAACACCGTGCATTGGTGTCAGTTACTAGGCTGATTTTACGAGTGAGTAGTTCAAATTTGTTTTGTCCATTGGAAATATATAGGAATCAGTTGTAGGAAGGCGTTATGCATAGACTTCCGCGCACAGATTGATTTATGACATACACCTGAAATAGAGGCCTTAGAGACGATACTGATTTAGGGTGAGTATGTTTGGAATTAGGATTTGCATGTGTTGTGTGAAGTTGAATCCTGTGGTAAAGGTGATGTTGTGAATTTTATTATTTGGTTAATGTTATGCAGTTCTTGATTCAAATTGACACACGTGTTGTAAATAGATGATGAATGAGTAATTCATGAAATAATGATGTAAAGTAGATCTTGATGACTATACTTGTGATTGTGATTGTTGTGTCTGAATGGAGATTGGATTACCACGTTCCTGCCAAGCTAAACTAGGATTGAATTTCCAACGTTTCGACCATTTATGAGAATAATTTCCCCATTTTTCCCATACATATAGGATCAATTGCCACATTCCGACAAGCTAACAGTTTGGATTTGATTCCGTGGAGAACAAAATACTTGGATAAATGTGTATTGTAAGCATGTGATTTAATATTGTGTGTGTACGTAACCGTGATATAGGCATATGTTGTGAAATGTATGTAAATGAATGTATGTGTCATGATTCTTATTAATTGTATTTGTGTTTATAGTGGAAGGGGCAAAGGGTTCAAGGGGCGAGTAGGGATGTTAGGGTTTTTGCAGCGGTGTTAAATGCAGAGGAGGGTGTTTGGTTTTAGTATCTAGGAATTGATATGAAATAAATATGTGACATTTTTTGGGTGAGGGTGATGAGGAAAGTAAGGGTATGACACGATCGGCTAGTTAGGAAGGGACAGTGGGGGTACTTAGGAATATCTATTGGTTAGTATGTTTAGGCTAGATTAAATAAAATGGGAGTGTTAGTTGTTAGGAACAGGGGTTGGTATTTAGGGTATTGGTGTTAAGTTCTAGGTGTTTTAATGAGAGGTCAAAGTGGAGAAACGAGGGTTTGATTCATGATTTAATTATTGGTTCTTTTATATTATGAGGTGGGCATGTGTTGATACTAGTACGAGACAGTTTTACTAATACTACTCTTGCTATGTCTTTGGACATAGTTGGATGCAGGATGGGGACATTTCATTAGGTTGAAGATTGAAGAAATTCTCCAGCAAAATTCTTAATTTGTCCTTATGCATGGTTGGAGTTGGGTCTTTGTTAGATTTGTACAACTTTTACTCTAGTAGCTCTGTACATATTAGACTAGATCCATGGGAGTTGTTTAAATCACCTTAGAATTAAATTAAGACGTGTATCTGAAGATCAGGTTATAAAGAATATACTATAAATTACCTCTATTTTCATAACATTTTTCTAAGTTTAGTTTTGGGGATGTGAGAGTCTCCGACCGATGACCGCATTTGGACTCCGGAGAGTTAGGTTGTGCAAGTCCCAAGTAAAAACAAATTATTAAACCCTTGTAACATTCCTTCTACATAGTGTTACGAAATTATCGTTGGTAAATACCACCCATTTTAAATAATAAAAAACAAACTTTGGTAGTACAAATTAATATAATAACTTAACATGTAATGTTTAGATAAAGAAAAATAAAGATGTGTAAAAGTAACCTAAAAAATGATAATTCAATCAATATGTATATGACACATAATCAATAACTTATCTTTTAATAAAAACAAGATCAGATAAAGAACAATTTCTTTACAAAATATTCACTTCAAAACTAATTGTACTTTTAAAATATATAAATGCGATCAAAACTGGTGGAATCATTAATTTTGAGTAGGGTAGAAAATGGGTGGGTGATGCATAATCAAAAGTAAAATATTAAAAGGATTATTAGTAATTTACCTTGTTTATGAGAGAAAAATTAACAAAAATATTTTTACCGTCTTTATAGTTATTTGGTTTCTATCTTTCATCATTAGAACAATCATGTTGATAAAGTGTTGTTAAAAATTTAAGAACAAAAGAACAAAATAAAGATGAGACAAGAAAGAATATAAAACACAAGAGAAAACAGTTAGGAGATAACATTCTTTTTCAGTTCACCAAATCTGCAAGTGTATACAATATGGAACTTTTATGCCTCTATTTCATAGTTGTCACATCCAGGGAGCCACCCCACTAGAAGTAAGCAGAGTCTTGAACCTCTCGGAGGTCTTATACAAGGCCATAGTTATCAATCATCGCCATTGACATAATAAATTTAGCGAAAAAATTTTAAAACTTGTCATAGCACATCTATGGCTAGAAACTCTTCAAGTTCCTATTATATAAAATATCATTTACATACTTGATCTAAGTCTATTTGTCATTTAGACTCAACAAATTAGAATACATTATGGACACAGCCCTTGCTACATAAATCATAAGTACAATTAAGACACGTACATAAGACATGAGTAGGGAATCCTTGGAAATTACGGACCTCTTTCCCTTGAGCTGAGAGAGAATCACATACAATCTACTCGATTCATAGACAATCCTTAAGCATACATAACCTAACTGTGTAACAAAGTAGACAAGAATGGGATTAGTACAAGAATGCATACGTATGGCAACCATGCTGCCAAAACTGCATTCACAGGGACATTTTCTTGAAATTATACGTCATGCATTTTTGAGTAAATCTTCATAAAAACTTTAGGGACAATAGCATTAATATCATTCACATACTGCATATAAACATATCAAAGACCAAAATCACATAATGATTTACTTATAGGAATTTTAATATTTGTGAAGTACTTTCAGTAAGCTATTCTTATTAACAGTAAATTATTTCTTTTTTATTCATTAACCTCCCAAGTAACCCTTAGGGATATTTGGTTGCAATGTATCACCTTAAGGTCACAATGAAAGCATATATACAACCTACATAGCCAAAACACATATCATCATATAGTATAACACTCATAACACTTTTGTAAGTCAATACTTAATAGGCTTTACAGTAAGCTACTCAAGTAACATATATTTATTCCTAAGACCCATTTATAAGACCTTGTTCTGGACCCAATCTTATTATAATCGTTAAATTAAATATGGGCCCATAACAACCCCTACATTCTTAGTTAAAACCATTCATGAGACCACAAACTTAACATTCATGCATACAATAAACAAGGAAGTGAATCCAACTTCATTCATGTCAATACAAGACATCAGCATATAGTCATTTAGACCACTATAGTGCATACAAGATTAAGATCACATCTATTATATTCGACCCTTCACATTCTCATAACAGTAGACAATACTACAAGGGTCATTCATGCATACGGAAATAACACATCCTCATACATAATTAATTGGTCACCTTCCTAGGACTTCCAAAGGAGATACTTGTGCAATGTCTAGATGGGTTCATTCCTTCCACCTATCCTAAGTAACCTCCTTTAAGTCCTTCCTAGTTAGAATTCCTTAATTTATTTTAATGTACATTTTAACTTTAGGGAAAACTATAGCCTAACGACACTAAGACCATGGTTTGCTAAACATGGATTTGGTGTTGTAGAGCTACACCATGGAAAGTGTTCCTACCTAGCCACGGGTAGAACATAACAATTGACTAGCATTACCAAGTGATATAACATTGCTAGATCCTATGTGGCAAGCTTAGTTATGGGAACTGGGGTGGGTAAATGTGAAAACCCTCTTTATCCACATTGGGCACTTATCATATTCTTCACTTATGGAAAATCACTTACCAACCTTTGGGTCATGAGGCTATCCACCACAGAGGTTTATGGTGACCTACCTTCCTACCATAGTAAGGGACACACAATAAGATTCAAGTATAACTGATACTAAGTGAAGTTTCCCTTATTGAAAATCCATGATTACATTAAGTTATAAAAATATCAAGCTCCGGAGATTCATCCCCGTTAATATTAGCTCGTAGGTTATAGATGGAAAGTTCATAAACTAAATCATGGGAGAATATCCTTTCACGATGGACCCTAGCATAAGAATTAGCACTATCTAGTTTAGGATACATTGAGCACACACTTTCAAGCTTCTCTATGACTAGATCATCATTGATTGATGTTGTGTGTATACTTATATGTAAGCAAACCTTTCACATAACACATTAATACCCAA